>VWZQ01005206.1:49496-136099 GCA_013397015.1 Myiagra hebetior | reverse complement strand
TGTTTGTTTGAGGCATTTTTTGTTTGTTTGTTTTTACCTAAAACATGGCTCAGATTTCCCAACAACAGTATCTCAGACATGCTGTTTGACAAATCTTAGTGACTTTTTAAAGCACTATTCCAACATGCTTCACAACGTGTTTCTATTATATTCTTTAATATACAGGTTGCATTTACCTAATTCCTCATGTTTGTACTGTGTGAGACTGGCACAATTTGAGCGCTCTGCCTTTGCCACATGCAACTGCAGCAAGTTTACTGAGAGATAGAACCCTTGTGGCTGCAGATGAACAGAAAGGAACCCATATATTGTCAAAAACTCAAAATCATAATCTTTCAAGTATTCAGTGGCTGAACACAAAATTGGTACTTCAGGACAATACTTTGTGATACATAAAAAGACAGAGACAGAGAAAAGGAATTTTTGCCAGGACAATGAGTTCCTCTGTTCAAGGCAATGAAAAGGGGAAATAACAAGCCTCTGTAACTATTTTAAATGCAAAACACTTGAGATCAGTGTTTCCAGGGTCTGTAGGTTTCGGATTTTCATTTTGGCTTGTGTTTTTATTGTTTTTCTTCTTTTGTATGGTGACTCTCCTCCATTCCTTTGGTTTTGGGAAGTAGTAAAGATGGCACTGAAAAAGTCTTGGTCATGAAATCTGTATTCTGATTCCTTTTCTGCCACTGAACTTTCACGTGACCTGAAGCAAATAATTCTAAATCTGCTTTTTTCTGTACCCTAGATATCTGGTTGCCAGTCTATTTACACAGATAATAACTAACTTCAGGGAGTTCTCCAAAGGTTTGAAGGTGTTCCTCTGTAATGCAGTAAAGACCAGCATTATGAAGTCATGCTTAGCCTTCTATGAGGTGGCTGTCTCAGCGGATGAGGGACATCAGTACATCTTGTTTACTGCTGACTTCAGCAACACTTTTGACACAGTCTCTTATAACTTTTGAAGTCGGATAAATGGACTGTGAGACATTGTGAAAACTGGCTTAACTGCCAGGCTTAAAGAGTTGTGTTCAGTGGCATAAAGTCCAGCTGCATGTCAGTCAGAAGCAATGTGTCCCACGGGTGGGTCCTAGGGCCAGTACTATATTATTCCTTCACAAATGTCCAGAAAGACTAGACAGAGTCTGCAGGTGACACAAAACTGGGAGGGGTGGCTGCTAGACCAGCTGGGTACCAGCTCTGGATGGCTATCAGCCATCCAGAGGTATCTGGACCAGCTGGAGAAATGGGCTGACTGAAATCTCATGAAGACTGACAGAAGGAAATGCCAAGCCCTGAACCTGGAGAAAAGTTAACCCATGCACCAGCACATGACTGGATGTTGACTGTCTGGAAAGCAGCTTTTCAGAAGAAGTCCTGAGGAGTCCTTGTGGACAGCATCTGACTATGACCCAGCAATGTGCTCTTACAGCAAGGAAGGTCAACAGCCTCCCGTGCTCCATTAGGAAGGTGCCAGGAGGTGGAGGGAAGTGATCCTTACCCTCTGCTCAGCGCGGCTGAGACACACCTTTGTGCTGGACAAGTTCTGCTCTCCACATTAAAAGGGTCACGTGGACATAATGGAGAAAGCACAGTAAAGGCCAGGAAAATGGCTAAGGAACCAGAAAATCTATTGTACAAGGAGAGGCTGAGAGAGACAGCTGTGGCTTTAAAGTCTGGGGAAGAACTAGCTGAGAGGCATGTGTGTAAATATCTGAAAGAAAGGTGTAAAGAAGACAGAGCCAGACTCCTCGGTGATGCCCGGTTAAAGACCACCAGACAATGGACACAAACTGAATTTCAGGAGATACCACCCAAACACCAGAAAACCCTTTGCTGTGATGAAGCTGGTCATGCACTGGACTAGGCTGCCCAGTGACTTTGTGAAGTCTACCTTTGGAAATTCTCAAATCCTGACTGGACAATGACTGAACTAATCTGCTGTGGTTAAGCCTGCTCTGAGCAATGTGTGATGGCCTAGATGATCTTCAGAGACCCCTTCCATCTTCAGCTGTTCTGTGATTCTCCATGTGTTGGTATTAGCCTTCCAAGCTAGTGGCAGAGATATCTGCCGGTGGTTAGATGGCAATAATATTTTGCAAAATTTCTAACAGAAAACTTACAGAAGCAAAAATCTTCATTGTTGTTTTTGTTGGAATAGATATTCTGGTCTGTGGCTTGGTGGTTGGCATTTTTCCCCAGGTGATTTAAAATGGAAAAAAAAGCTTTTACATCAATGATGTAACAAAAAGAAATTGCTAAACTTCAGTTAAATTACATTCTTTCTATCACAGATCTGCTCATATTGTGCCTGGGTCTCTTTGTTCACCAGCTGTTGCTTCCTGAGCCTAGCTTATCTGCCTGACCATGGCCCTGCCACCTTCAGCCTCCAGGGACATGGGATGATTCTTCCCCTTGGTCAGGAAAATGTCCGTGTGTTTTCTCTGCTACATAGCCCTCGCACGATATAGCCCTGCTTTTGAGACAACTAAGAAAGATTGTGCTGAAGGGATTGTTACTGTGGGTTCAGGTACACCAGCAGCACTGTAATGTCTTCCAGTATACTTTTCATCATGATCTCAAAACAGTAGTTTGTTTAATGGCTCCTCAAGACAAATCTGTCTCAGCATGCCCATTCCTGACAGGATACAGCTGAAGGGAAGTATCCCATATGGATTACACACAGTCATTTTCCTTTTCCAGTTGGAAAAATACCTAGAAATCCAGATAGTGAAGCAAAGAGATTTCCAGCTGTGGCTTACTTCTCAAACTACACTATTTCAATAGGATCTCATGGAAGAGAAGAAAAAATTGTCATGAGCTGAGATAGTTCTTGCTTTCTTTTTTTGTCTTCTCTGGCTTAATCAATCAAAATTTAGGGATAACAATGCTGCGCTGAATTATGGTTAATCAAAGCATTTGAATCATGCCTGTGAGAGAAGCTCTAAATTCACCCTGAGAGAGGAAATGGTACCCTGTTTCTACATTGATTTTTTTTTTGGTATTACATACATGGTATTGTGTTTGGTATAACCACAAAAAATAACACATTCCACATTGCAATTGCCATATTTTCAAGGAACATCTGTCCATTTTTCCCTGCTTTATGCAGTGAAGAAAAAGATGATATAATGCGTTCTCTTTCATCTTTTCATAGACCAGAAACTTGGGTTACAACAACCAACTTAGGCTTTCCAGCTCTGTTGCATTTGTAGTTCAGGATAGCTCCTGAGCTACAAATTTCCATACTGAAATAAAAGGCAGAGATAAGTTTCTTTTCTTGGCACTTTTGACTGTGACACAGGATAAGACTAATCTCTAACATGCAAAATTTAAGCATTTAAAACTGGTATCAACCCTTTGATGGGTCCACTTTCTTTAAAAGCAAAATAGATGCAATTTCATCTATGTAACATCCAAGCATACCCATCTGCAGCTGAGGCACACAGCTGTTTCTTAAGTAATGATTCTTGTCAGCTATTTTGAAGAGAGGGCTTAGAATGTATTTTACGCTTCAGTTTATTCTGATAATAGCAAAGGTTTAGCCCAAAAGGCACCTGAATTTTTACAACAGTTTGCATTTATTTGCAAACGCTTCAACACTGTTCCAGAGGAGAGAGCAAGAGAGAGCCACTTACCATTCCCAAGACAAAATGAAGACCCAGGTTCTCAAATGTCATAACATTTTCTACTGAGATTTACCGTGGCTTTTCTATCAGTTAAGGAGATAGTATATAATATAAATGCCAAGACATCTTCTCCCCACATGAGAAGGTTGGACTGCAAAAACACTGGCAACAAGACCAAAGAAAATTCATCAGCTAAATTAACAGATGTGATGTATAAAGTCCTTTACATTTTTTAGCTTACGATGTGAAGACAAGCATGTTACTAGGATTCCCTTTTCAAAAGTGGAACACTGCTGGCTAAAAGTATCAAAATGTTTAGTGTTTAAATAAGGAATCTGGGCATTTCACTGTCCGCTCCACATGAGTATCCTACCATGAGGGCTGCAGTTGTTTCAGATTTCCTACTTACACCAAGTGGAATTGATGCCAGACAGCAGATTTGCTTGTACAGCTGAGCTAAGTTTACAACCCCTCACACTTTTATGGACCCAGAGAGCTGACTGGCTAGAATGTTTCATCCACTTGAAATACAATCAAGGCACAGCATGGAGAAGAAAACTGTTGCTGAAGTCAGAAATTATTAAATTTTTGTCAGTTTGTTTCCTTAAAGCAAGTAGTGTTCCCAGTGTCCCCAGTGTTTTCAGTGTCAGCTCTTCAAAACTGTCATTCTGTTCATCATGCTTATTATGCATAAGGTCAGGAGTGTTACTGAGCATTACTGAGTGTAATGTTTACAGCTAGGTAGCTAAAGTTAATGCAATGTCTGTAATAAACTGCTGGATTTCTGCATCTACTGTTAGCACAGTAATTACAGGAGGTAAATAATGGAAAAATAATGTTATTTTTAATCATATGCCTTCTTTTTAAGATAGACTTGTAGTATAGGAAAAAGCTTATCAAATGCAAGTAACCTGTCTGGACCTTCAACATGAGTCCTAAGGAGTGTTTCAGGCATCATGAGTTTAAGTCTGACCTCTTTGGTTATTCTTCTTTTTTTAAGAGTAAACACCAATGGTCATTAGCTTTTCATAAAGCAACAAAGAAAACAAAGGTCTTACTTCTTATTTTTTAATAAGAATAATATTGATATCTTTTGAACTGTACTGTCTTTACTTTTAACAGACTACCCCTAGACTGAAATTTTTCATGAGAAATACGAGCTTCTAAATACAGCAATTATATAAAAAATATTATAAATATTTGCTACTTATTAAATCCCAATTTGAACACAGTACGCCAACATAGTTGTTCTGTAATGTAATATTTTCTTCACTGAAGTTCCATCGAAATCCCAGAAGTTGTCCCATGGAAGCTGTAGGAAAATCATAACTGGCATATCCAGTATGAGAAGGAGATATCCTAAACCAGAACTCTGGTAGCTTATAGATGGAGGGGTAGCAAGAAGTCTCACAAGGCAGCTCAAGAGCAAGTTGTACTAATCCTACCCGTGTCTTTCTCGGATGTCTACTATCACCAGTTATTATTTTAACCAGTCTGGTCCACTAGTTCAAAATGTCTTACCAGTGTCTCCCCTTTCCCACGGCACAGGAGATGTCTGAAAAATGCCAGTAAGAGTTGCACTCTTTTGCCATTGTCTGCCACATTAGTGGGCTTTGATTCTGAGGTCATTACATGCAGCATTTGAATGCCACAAAGTCTTGGATACAGGATTTCAGCAATTGAGCTGTGCAAAGCTCCACAGAAAAGCGCAGCATATAATTTCCCTTTAAAGTATGACAGGAAATTGTATAGGCAGAACATAGATTATCTGAAAGTGGTGCTTGACAGAAAGATCCAAATGCAGGCTGCGGTTATGACAGATGTCCATGACTAGGATTCACTGCATATCTCAGCAACGGCAAAAATACGTTTACACAAACTGTGTATGATGAGAAACCAAGAAGTAAATAAAGTGGCATTTAATTATGGTCTGCAGCTGAACTAAGATATTTGGTATAGTCCATTCTAAGGATTATTGCTGCATGATAATTACAGTTTCCAGATGCAAGGGAGGATGTCAAATACACTGCTGTCAAGGTATTAGAGGTAAAGGTTTTGATTTGGGAGATGCATGAGGGCTAGGTGGGCAGCAGAACATGACCAAGGCAAGACTTGCAGAACCTCCTGCCAGGAAGAGATGATATCCAACATCAGTAAGGGTCAAAAATGTTGCAGAGTAGAGAGTGCATGCTGGACTCAAATGCAGACCTTTAGAAAATATCTACAGATAATCATTCTGAATTGCCATGTGGAAAAGCGTAGGTTGTAGCTGATTTTTGTAGGAAAATATGTTCAGACATAACTGAAGGTATGGTTTCTCATCTAGCCTGTCCATTTCCACATGTCATTGGATGGTATCTGGCACATTCTTTCCATGGCAGCAGCACCATGTCCTACCAGTCCTACTAAAGGTGTATGGACAAAAATTCACACAGTACAGTGTGTTTTGCAGCCTACTGCAAATGATTTGTAACTGTGCTAAAGAAAGTATTGCATGGGCATTTAAGAAAATAGCATGGAGAGCACTCATTTATATGTTAATATGTCTGTATATTTTCAGCCAACAGAGCCTGCATCTTAGCAGGGCACAAATGTCAATGGAGTAAGTTTGTAAGTTACTTTCAAAAGAGGTAAGGTTTCAGAAAAAAACCCCCAAGAACTAAATTCACAAGGATTTAGAAATAATCAAAGACATTTCTGAAAATCACTGGGTTTAGTGCTTCAATTTTTTAATCAATAAGCTTGTGCTAATGTTTAAAACTGGTTATATTTATATAAGATAGGAAAGCATTCATAAGGTCATATCATTACACTGTGCCGTATCAGTAATTTGTAAAGCTTATTGCATACTGCTGCTTCTGATTTTCATCTTCTAAAACAGACCAACTCACAAAAAAAAGAAGTAGGAAGATAGGTCAGTGCTTTGCCAGGCAGACAAAGTTTGGTGTTGTCTGTTAGATTCAGCTCAGTATTAACTGGGTAAAATTTTCGTCTCCATTCACCAAGGGATCAGACCTCTGTTATAGTAGCTCCTCCTGGTTCTACAAAATGGTTAACAAACCATTAAGATAGCATCTAAGACATCTGCTGAAGAGGGCACTAATTAAAACACAAAGAATCTTTTCTAAATGTCACATGCTGTTGCCATGTTGAAGAAATAAGAGAATTACACAGAATCACAGAATCAATTATGTTGAAAAAACCTCTGAGATCCTCAAGTCCAACCTACAACCCAACACCACCTTGTCCACCAGGCACTAAATGCCACATCCAGTCTTTCCTTAAACCTCCAGGGATGGTGATTCCACCACCTCCCTGGGCAGCCCATTCCAACACCCAATCACTCTTTCTGTAAAGAAATTTTTACCAGTGTCCAACATAAACCTGTCCTGGTGCAACTTAAGACTATGTCTTCTTGTCCTAAATAAATCTAAAATGAGAATTACTTTAAACTTGTGAAATCTGTCTATCTGTACTACAGCCACAAATAATTATTTAGAAAGCCATGTGCAAAGTGGCTTACTAAATGGAGAACATAAAAAAAAAAAGGAAAATCCCTAATAATGACAAAAATGTTCAGTCCAAACTCTTGTAATTCTTATCCTTGAATAAAGAAAATTATTTATTAAACAGGCTTTTAGATGCTTTAAGTTCAGGGCATCATTATCACATTTGCATTGCAGATCAAAGACTGAAAAAATGTGGTTTAAGATAAATTTTTTAAATCAGAGTTTGGGTACAAAGCCTGCAAGGTATGTAGAATAACATCACAACAGAAACAATTTTCACTTCTATTTATTCCTTTTGAAAAGTGATGAGACTTTAAAAATGGGTTCTATGATAGCAGGGAAAAAAAACAAACAAAACAAAAAGTCTGAAAGACCACTTTTTCTCAGTTCCAAAATTTGATGTACGCTTTTATTACTGCTTGATTATAACACCTTCTTGGCCTACTGAATCCTTACTTTAGGCGTACCACAAGGTAGCACTTCAGTGAAAAATTGTCTTAAGTGAAAAGGTAAATATTCTTTCAAGACTATTTTTAAAGCATTTATAGTAACAGGCTATGGAATACTAACCTTGATTTACTGCATTCTATTCCCTAGAATGAAATTATAAACCATTCAGACTGTTCCCACATTTCAATTAACATTTATGGGTTTCCTTATTTGCAAATAGAAGTCTGTCAGGGAACGGATTTATCAGAAGGCAGTTAGTTCATGAGCTAAGTTTTAAAGGAACTGCTTCTAGCATACAGTCTTCACCTTCTGCTCTGCTGGAGACACTCCACGAGGCCCAAGTCCATGACTTTGCTCCTTGTTGTCAATGCTACCTGTCTACATGATCTTTGGTGTGCTATTTTTACAGATCCATTGGCTTGATTTTGAGAAAGACTGAAAATTTACTACATCCACAAAAACCAAGTGTTATCTAAATTAATGAATAATATTGAAAGATATTGCTCTAACACTGTATTACACCTTATATAGTGGCTTGTACCTATTTAAAACTGAGGTAATGAAACCTAACCCTTGAGTCAGACAGTACTTTGTGCCCCACCCAAAACTGATGGAAAGCCATGAAAATGCTGTAACTAGTTTCACTGAGCTTGTGGCCAAATGCTTTGAGCCCATTATTTGTAACAGAACTACCAAAAATTATTTACAGGGGGTTTATTTATCACATAATTCCATGCTGCTTTGGTGATCATTTTCTGTGGTGATTCTAGGTGGGTTTTTCACGGGGTTTTGAATTTTTTTTTGTGGGCTGGGGGTGGTAATTGCCCATCAACTGTCTAACTATCTTGCATGCTTCTCGGTGTGCACTGACCTTACAAGGCATAATACATCTAGATCACAGCCATGAACATAGAAACATTTGTTTTCGACTCTGAAACAAGAACTGCTTCTGACTATGTGGGATTTAAAATTCAAGACACACAATTCGCATATATTTCTCTCAATGGCTCCTGGACTGTTCTACTACCAAAAAAAGTGACGTCTTGAAAAGGCAAATCAGCTGCACATTCCTTTGGGGAAAAAACAAAACCAAACCGTGCAGATGTCTCCAGTCTTCTCAATTTTCATAAAATATGAGGTGGCTGAGAACGAGTCAAGGGGAATTTAAGATCTGAGTTATCTTTTTCACTTTACAGATGTCTATTTCATCCAAATTTTTTTTCATTATGATCCATAGCAAAAGAGGTTCCTTTGCCTTTAAAAGCAGGAAAAAAGTAGATGTGAAGCTAGATGATGAAGACAACAAACAACCCAGTGCAGGTGCATCTAATGGAGGATATTGCCAAGATCTTTAAAACTTTGTCATTTGGTTTTACAGGAGTGAGTGCCTAACCCATGCAAACTGATCATGATGGTGATCCCTTCATCAGAGATGGGGGCACACTGGCTCCTAGACCTGACACTGGCCTGTGACAGACACTTTGCATTAGCATGCTTTGTGTATTTCATTGCTCTTCACAGAGTATTTTCAATAAAGAAAAGCAGAAAAGCAGATGGGAAGTTTTCCCTGTTCATTTTCCTCAGTCCCTCTTGTTCACTAAATACAACAGGAAAAAACTATACTCACTTTCTCTTTGCCTCCTCCTTTTAGTCTTATTCCCTACCACCAAATTTGCCAACAAGACGTTCCTGTGTGTAGTTAGTGGTTGAGGAGAACATCTATCTTGTTTAAATTAAGCTGTGTCCTGAAGTCTGAGGTTCATAAGACAACATTTTTTTTTGGTAAGAACAAGTTAATTCTTCTTTGTCAGCTGTTCCCTTTACCTTCCTCTCAAGGACTCAGTGGCTCCCGTGAGAAACAAGGCTTTGGACACCTTGGCCTGATAAGGATTTCTGTATCAAATACAGTTAAAATGGGTAGTAGTATAATAATTATGGACTCCCCAAGGTCTCACATATTATAATCTCCTAGTTCCCTCTAAGCAAGGGAGACCCTTTCACCTCACTTTATTTTTAAGAGGTCGCAATGAAAATTGGTAACCAAGCAAAAAACAGTGGACTTTTAAACATATATATATTTGTTTATACATGTACATACAGAAAAAACCTGTCATGCTATCTTGCCTTTAATATTGCTGGGGAGGCAACACTCAAGTAGTTATTTTTCTTATTTTAGCATTTACACACCAGAGTCTCAGTGCAGGGCTGAATCTAATTAGCATAAATGCAACTATGTGAAGATCAAAACCCATGAAGATGTTTTGAAGATTGAAAAGGCTGGAAAAAAGGCTTAATTAAATACAACCACAATGTGCCGTTAGTTTGAAGAGAAACATAAACCAACTGCAGGCTTCTAGGTATATAATTCCATTTTAGGAAACCTAAGATGGTGTAGTCTCATTTGCTCTAAAGGGACTAGCACAGGGACATAAGACACTTGCTGGCATAGAATTACTCACATTTTTCAAACTACCTATAGTTTGTTTATGGATTACTGTATTTTGTGCCATTAACTTCAAATATGCTGATTCTCCATATCTATCTTACAGTATTAATAAAATATTCATAAAAACATTGCCCAGTAAAAGAAAACTAGAGTAAAAAAAAGTAAGTAATCAGCTGAGATAACTTTCTCTTCTGTTCTGCATATTTATGCATCATTTGCTTAAAATGAAATTTCACTCAACCAACCGTCCATGTAGTTTTCTACTGCAATTATATATCATTCCTCTTTGAAAGACTGGAGGGTTAATTATCAGCCATGAGGAAATTTCTACATCCTCAACAAAGTCGTTGGCAGAGTAGGAGAGACTTTTCTTCCACTATGAAGTTGTTGCATCTCATCCAGTTTAAAACCTGGTGTCTGTCTCTTTCTTCATATTTTCACCCAGGCTTTAGTTTTGTTTATATGTATGGCATGGCACGGAGAAAACACAGAGCCTGCAAGGAGTGAGAGTGGGAGACTGGGAGAAGCATGGGAGCACTCCTCAGATTACAATGTCAGACACAGAAAAGCAAGCTTGTGGGTGTCGGGAGCTACAGACCTGAGAACACCAGGGCATGGGACAGGAAGGTGACACTTGTTCTCCAAACAGCTCCTTGGATATCTGCTGCCAGGGGATGGTTATGGACAGCTGGGGTTTCTCTGGCACAAGCAAAGCAACTCTGCAAGAGGAAAGAGCAAGTTGGAGATCCCAGTATTCAAGGACAGAACCTTAAAAGTCTGAACAGACAGAGAGCTCTGCATTCAATACTGAGCCCCTTAAGATTTGAGCCCCTCAAAATTTGAATCAAACTTCGCATTTTTTTTTGTTGTTGTTGTTGTTGTTAATTTGTAGCTATAGCTAGAGAGATACAATTAGCAATTGCATTGTGCTTGGACAATAGTCTGTTTCAGGGAAAAGTGAAGACAATCCCAAGATGAATGGGTTGTCTGGGCAAGAGCCACCAGGAGTGAAGTCAGCAGAACTGACCGATAGGTCGGGTTAAGGTAATTCTGACTGTGGGTGATTGCGACCATTGACTGTTTGACCACCTACTCAAAACAAACCCCAAGCTCAAATGAAGACACTAATTGCACATGTGGACTAATTAGCATGAGAACTGAGAAATACAACTAGCAAATAGGTGTTTGAATAGAAATTAATAGAAAAGTAATGTATTAATACATAATAATGAATGTAGTCAATGAATGCTGATGCCTTTGTTTAAGAAAATGTGTATAAAAAGTGTAAAGTTGTGATGATTGGTGAGCCAGCCTTTTTATGGGTTACCATCTAGCTCCCTACTTTGTGCAAACTAGAATAAAAATTGAAACCTCTCCTCAGTGTGCGAATTGGTGTTACACACCAGGTAGCGAGCCTGCGTTCAGAACAACACACTCAAGTACCATTAGCAGTGCCAAGAGAGGGTGGTAGCATTTGTTTCACACAATCTCATTCTCTGGGACACTGCAACACAGTATTTTCAGTTTTCTGTAGGCAAGCACTTTACTTAAACAGGGATTTTAAGAAACAGTGTGTTGAAAATAAAAGTCTTACTGTTCATTTTATGTCCACAGCCCACTGCTGCTGCAGAAATATCACAAATGCCAAGCTGACCTAGAGAGCCACACATCCCGTTCCACCTCACTATTACTCTGCTCCTTGTCAGCCTCCCTCATGGTGTTTGAAGCACGAGCAAGACATAATAGTAAAGACAAGAAACAAAGGAAAAGGGAAGAGAAAGGAATCAAAACTGGAAAACAAAGAATGCTAGAAAAAAGAACTATATTTTTTGAAAGCCAGTACATGATTAATGTTTCAGAGCAAAATAGAATTTTCAGTGAAAGAAATATTATTAAATTAGAAATTTTAATAAAAAACTAAAATTAGAAATTTTAATGAAGAATTTTTAGTGAAAGACAAAAACCTTGAAGCTATTTAATATTCCAAATCAGTTACAGGCTCATATTTTCACATGCATCGGAACAAACAGTATACATATTTAGTCACGAGCTCTCATAAAGACATTTAAATATGGTTTAATTGTCCCTTTCTTTCTCCTTTTTATTTCTTTTTAACTACTGAAATAATCTTCTTTAATTGCATGCCAAAGCCTGAGAGTGTTCAGTGGCACTTGAAAACATTGACCAAATAAGCAAACCAATTAGATTAATTGGCACCAGAGGTACTGTGTGCTTTTGGATAATACACAGATGGAAAAAAAAAACCCTTAACATTTACTAGTTTTAAAACCCTGTTTGCAAAGCTTTGTTTGTTTTAAGGATTATGTCTATGTATCCTACTACTCTTGATTTTCACAGGAGAGGAATGGGATGTACACATCCTGTCACAATGTGGGTCCACAAAATATCTTCCAGACTGAAAAATACAGACTCAAAAAATATTTATTACTTCCCATTTTCAGAAAAACAATTCAGAAAACATGCTTCGCATGCCTCTGAAGAAGGGAGGACAGAGGAAAGGGTCACAAAATAATGCCTCAAGTAATTAGCAGATTATTTATATTTATGTTTCAGCAGTGCCATACAGAGATAAATGCTTAGGCTTACAGGCAGGTTCTAATTTTTCTACTTTACTTTCGAAAAAATTCTGTACTTTTTCAATCCTTTTTTTCTTTAGTCCTCCCCTTTCCATGTCATAGGAAGATCAGTAGGAATTTCTTTCTGGGACTGGCACCATATAATCTTTAAAGCTACCCAACATTTTAAGCACCACGTCTTTCAAATTCCTATATTTCTCCTTAGGAGTTTGGACTCAGCATCTTATCTAACAGTCACAGTAGATAGCTGCAAATTCTCTGAACACTTGCATATTGCAGTAAGTGACTAGGTATCATGGGTTGAAACAGCTAGCCCAACAGCTATTGTGGAGTTTGTGGCATATTGGAGAAGTTATACAGCTCTTTTGAGCATACCTAATACCTCTGAACTGTATTTAACTGAGAAGCAATGAAAGAAAAACTGACTGTAAATATTTTTTTTCTAATTTAAATTTATTTATAATACAAAGAGTTTCAGACATCCCATGTGAGATAAAGGAACACTCCTGTGTTACCATACTAAATCTAGAACTAAAAACCAAGAGTCTGATGACAGTCAGAGGGAAGCTGATTGTAGGAGCAGCATTAGGTTCCAGCAATCATTCCCTCATGCTGCTGCTGTGCATAAATCTGTGTATCCATCAAAACTTGTAGAGAGCTGGGAATGTATTGTCAGCTCAGCAGAACTGGTAACTTGGTGCAAAGCGGTTAACTAGGCTAGAATATTTGCAGATCTTGGGTTTCAAAATCCATAAAAAATTGTAACCTAAATTGACTACATAAATGGCCCATGACTTCAGTTCCATATGGCACCATAATGGACAGGGTCAAAAGATCCACTAACCTTCCCATGACAGCTGCTTCTTGCTGTAGCACAGGCTTGAGCACCATGCTTGTAGTAACTGGAAGATGAGGTCATTGAGCATGGACCCCGCACACTTCAAAAGCCAGTCAGATCTCCTACTTTGGTGAGGACTTGCTTTCAGGTATGAGAACAGTCTATGGACCATGTAGAAAGAAAAGGGATTATTTTGACCACATGCGAGATATGCCTTCCCAGATGAGTAACAAGAGAAGATGTCAGGAAAGACAAACTGATTTTCTCCATGATAAGATGGCTAACTATCCTCAGCTTTCAATCTCAGACACAAAAACCTTTACCTTGCGGACCTGTTCAATGAATGCACTTATGCATTCACACTTCTAGCCCAAGGTCTGTGATGGTATAGCACTGTCTGGAATCAGACCTGGGCTGTCTAGCCAATGAACAATGGGCTAATGGAGACTCATTGAAAGAGTATTTGATTCTGTTTCAATCATTTGATCTATTTGTTTTCAAAAGCACAGCACAGAGGCTGAATAGGTTGCTGCTGCTAACTTTCCCTGGTACAATAGTCCTTTTGAAATTGGTGCATTGCTTACAACAAATACAGTGCAATTGCTCCTGGGCATCTCAATTCTTCTTATTTTGTTTTGGTTGTGGATATATATTTATTATTTAGATGGTAAATTTCTCCATGGTGTTCAGACACCTGAGGAGTGCTGTGTCTACTCAGTGCTGTGTAAGCAATTATTCAATCTCCAAAGCATTGTAAAAGCAATTTACAGTGAGTGACAATAAGTGATTCAGTAACTGTTTCAGTTAAGGCTGTAGGGTACACAGTAAACCTCTTGCCTGCAAAACCTGTTTCAGCTACTGTGGCTCTCTGCAGATCAGTGAAAATTCATGTGTTTAGTTACCTAAATTTGGAGACAGCAAATTCACTTGAGTTTCAGATGCTGTAAAGAGACCACATTATTAACAATTAATTTAAACATTAATAACCATTATTTTTTATTAAAATATTTATTTGTATGAAGCCAACTTTTAATGTTTTCAGCAATAATAAGAAAATAAAACCCCAAAACCTCAAATGTTCACTAACAAAGGATAGTGAAAGAAAAGTTTATAAAAAAGCCAAACACCCCAAACCTTTAGGCAAAAACAGCAGACAAAACACTAAATGTTTTCTGGTGCATAACATTTCAGACTAGTTTTGCAAATCTCACATGCAGGCTGTCCAGAAAAAGTGTAGCGAATTGAATGAGTTCTCTGTATATTCCTCCTGTGATACAGAAAGAATAAATATTGACATACTCTGGCTGAATTCTTTACTCTTGATTTTAAAGGTTTATCAAAACTCCTTGGGGACGGTTGTGGAGTTATATATTGAAAGCATAGAGACCTACTGCTGTATCTTAATTTCTTGAGGTCAGATCTTGTGATCCACTATTGTTACAGACTCAGGCAACTTACACCAAGAGGAGGCACATGGATGTTTTTCTACAGTCCCTATACTATGGTACATGATTTGGGCAATTGATATCCATGACAACACGACACATATACAAAATACTTATGCATGTGAGGAACAAAACAGGGTAAAAGCCCATTTGAAAATTGAAAAAGTGACTGGAGGACCCTTTTGAAGAATAATGTTAATGTCACTTTTATACTGTGAAAAACTTTAACATGTTGTTTTGGCAAAAATTTTCAAATGGTTGTCATTCCTGTTCACTTCCAGAAATGATAGATCTGTGAGGTATAAAATCTGTAGCGCTATTCTTTCATCTCAGAACAGAGAGTTCAAGCTCAGACTTTTAAATGGTTTTGATGCTTTTAAAGCCAATACTGAATTCAAGGTATGTTAAACCAGTTAAAAAGAGATGGGTTCTCTATCATGTTTCAGCATTTGGTGTTGAAATACAAGGCAGAACAGTCAGTGCTATTTTTTGTTTCTGTTGCCTTGATAAGGTAAAGACAAAAAGAAAAAAAAAAACAAAACTACCACAGATAAACTGGAGGATTACCAATAGACATTAAGTAGGACATAATGAATCAGTAGCTCTGCTGAGAGTTTAACAAAGGCACCATTGTTCTGCCACACAACAGGGGTGAAAGGTTAATCAGAGGCAAGAGTATACTAAAATTTGGGGACAGGAAAAGATATTAAACCTTCTGAAAATATCAAAAGCTCACTTTTGAACTTTTTCACCCTGCTTCTTTGGCATCTTCACCTCCCCTGGAACAAATCAAGATATCCTGATCTCATTAAATGACTAACTTACTTTTCTCAGAAATATATTCCATACATCCTTCATTCTCCAAGTGAGGAAAACATGTCATTTTTCTATATTAGCTCAATTTTCTATATTGGCTCAATAGGGTACAGGCTGCTTTTGTGTTTCAGCTTTTGAACAGCAGAAAAACTTTTGGTAGTTCCACGTTTAGAGCCACTGTACTGGGATTTTGAAAGGCTTCATAAAACCATGTCTGATATTCCTCCACTTAAGAAATACTCTCTGAAGATTAGCCCCACAAAACATCATTGTATTGGTTTGCATTGCTGTTACTCCTTCCCTCTAGCAAATTAACATACCTTCATTCACATCAGTCCTTTGAATTTTTTTTTTCTAAGTAAATTCTAACACTATTGTTAAGGTCACATGCTCTCTCACTTTAGGTTGTATATATGTCAACACCCTGCATTCCTGCCTCTCGCTAGCCCAGTCTCCACCCCTAATAATTTCTTATGGTATTCCCATTGAAAGCAATTAGCAGCACCAAAGCTCATTCCCTCCTTCCTGTTAGCAGACACAGTACCTTTCCTCTCGTCCTGTTTGCCTGCAGGCAGGACAGTTGCAAAGACAAGTGTTCTCTGTTCTTGTCACAGGTCCTTGGCGAGGGCACTCCATGTGCCTCCCTTCCCTCCGGGAGACAAAGCCAGTAACTTCGACAGTGCATTATTAATCAACTTACAACTTTGGTTGAACAGCTATAACTGTTCCTACCTTCAAAGGAGGAGTCTTCCACCTCTTCTTCTTGTATGTACCCTTTACACTGCACCAACACTGCAAATGGGTACCTTACCAGTTATCTATTCTCTCTGATCAGCCTCATATTAGAACAGCATGAGTTAAATGTTTCACCACTTTGCTAATGCTCCCTTTTTCTTGACTTCTTCTTCCAGCTTAGAGGAAATTAGACATTTATAATTCCTTAATTTAGAACGTATTTCACTTGAGTTTTCCATCTCAAATAATCCTTGGTCTGTTTTGAGATACAGTGGCAACTGCATGCCTTCTGAATGGTTTCTATTTTTTCTGGCTTCCACTGAGTTTTAGAGGACAAATTTGGGCAAATCATTTCAGACATTCTGTAGTCCTTCTGGACCACACTGACCTTCTTCTTCCGAAGACCAGCTATAGGACACATGGAAATATACTTGAAGCTGCATCAGAGGAAGTCCAGATTGAACAAGGGGAAACAGTTCTTCACCCAGAGGGTGTTTGGGTACTGGAAAACTAGTTCCCGGTGGAAGTGGTCATAGCACAAGCCTGACAGAGTTCAAGGAGCATCTGGACAACAACTTAATCATATGGTTTAGTGTTAGGTGGTCCTGTGAGGAGCAGGAAGTTGCACTTGATGGTCCTTATGGGTCTCTTCCAACTCAAGATATTCTGTGATTTGTGAAGAAGTACGTTGGTAGGAGGAACAAATGTCACACTGGGAAAAAAGGAGAGCGTGTATCCATACTCTATACTTTATGCATCTGCATTAAGCAGAGAATACAGTTAAATTAGAAACTTAAGTTGCAGTTAAAAGAAAAAGAAAACCATGCCCTGCAGGTTCTGAAAGAAAAGGGGGGTATGCTCCAGTTTGGCATGAAAGTAACCAAAAGTATATACCTTAAATAGCGCAAACTGGACACTTAGAACGAAGGGAAGATCACTGGTTTTAGGGACAGGGAACCAGGGACAATTTTCTGTCATGTAGCGTTCTCAGATTAATACCAAATGTCATTCAGACACGAGCTGTAGCTCAGCAACACACAGTTGGGAACAACCACATGGAGAAATTCAGCATATATTATGGAGATGCTTAATATAAATGATCACTAATGACATGTTGGACATGAAAACTCATTCACCAGATCTCCTGGAGCCAAACAGATACTTCTGTTGGGTTTTATGAATCCTACTTATCATATCATCAGCCTGGACTTCTTCAAGTCTTTCTGTAGCTTCACTCCCATTTTACATTTCACCTTTTATGGTAAAAGAAGTCACTAAAGCAAAGATTCTCTCTGTTGGGAAAACTTCCTAGCATAAAAAAAATATTGTCCAGAAGTTTATATGTGTCATAAGTCCTTGACCTTTTTGGGGAAAATTCAAAGAAGACCACACTCCTCTTAACCCTTTATGTTACACAGAATTCGTTGCTGAACAAACCTTACATTTGATTCATCAGTTTAAGTTTGCATATCAATGTGTAACTTGGTGTTGTTTCACTAAAAAAAGGGTATTAGTTGCCTAGTTTTCTGCCATCTGTCTTGAGAGAGAATGGGGCAGGAAAAGCCCCACTAAAACTTAGCAAACAATTTTTCTGTTTATATATCTTCAGATAAAGAATGCCTCCCCAGTTCTCCAGACCCTTTGTGCTGCTCTGACAATAGGAAGAGACAGAAAACCCTTGTAACTGGTTGCCTGGCACCCCACTCATGACAAGAAATGCCCCAGACTGGATGACAGTTGCTTTTCCTACTCTAAACTGCACAGCAGCCATGGGTCAGACTACATATGATTGAGCTTTATGGTCTGATAACTGTCCCACTCATAATTATCCAGATTTTATTTAGTGGCCATGGATAAGCTTGTGGGACACCCAGTGTCTTCTTCACCTTGGACTTTGCTGGAAGGGTCTACCAAGCCTTCATGTTGAGGGACAAGGTTCAAGGAAGAGAGGAGGTACTATGTGTCAACAAGGAGTTCTAACATCTCGGGAGCAATCCTGTCCCCGATATGTGCATAGGACCTGAAAGGACACATCAACAGGTGCTAAGCGAGCTGCCTACACCCTAACAGCTTGACAGGTCATGACTACAGAGAGGCAAATGTAGTACCTATGCCTTACAAACAGAAAAGAAGGTTGATCTAGTGAACTACAAGCCAGTTATCATCTCATCTTCTGGGAAATTCATGTAGTCATTCCCCTTGGAAATTTCTTCCAGGCATAAAAAGGTGGTGGTTGTGGCAAGCAATAACATCATGCATTTACCAAGAGTAAAAGGTGAGAGCAGTCAATGTCATTTACCACAACCTTAGTTACGAACCAATTCTGCTGTGGTATTTCCACATTCGGGTTCAGGCACAGATGTCTGGGTCGAGACACAGCTGCATGGTAAAAAAAGTGGTTGACTGCTTAGGTGTAAAGGCTGGTGATTAGTGGTTTGTGCTCAACCTGGAAACTGGCTAGGGGTGGCATTTCACCTGTCTTTTGGGATCTCTCCTGTTTTACACTTTTATCAGTGTCTCGAGGGAGATGT
The DNA here is from genome assembly GCA_013397015.1 of Myiagra hebetior. Taxonomy (NCBI): domain Eukaryota; kingdom Metazoa; phylum Chordata; class Aves; order Passeriformes; family Monarchidae; genus Myiagra; species Myiagra hebetior. Next base: position 117,109 of record VWZQ01005206.1, on the reverse strand, counting down.
CATGCACCTGCCTCAGCTTTGTATATGACACCAAGCTGGGGTGCCTGTAGTCAAGCACCGGATGGCAGGGCTGCATGACCTAGGCAAGTGGGAGGAAGCGGATGATGGTGACCCTGTGAAATTTAACAAGGGCAAATGTTGAGCTCTGCTGTGGAAGGCAGAGTGCTGCAGCACTGCAGACTGAGTCTGGGGAGCAGCTCTGGGGGAACAGCCAGGTAGCAACCTGAAAAGGTGCCATTTGTGTAGTATGTGAGAGCCATGAATCATCCCCTCTTCTCTCTGCTCAGATCACATAAGAAATAATGCTTTAAATACAGGGGAAAAAATGACAGACTGGTGAGAGTAGAGGGAAGGCCACCAAGATGATGGGGCTGGGGTTCTCTCTGCAAAGAGAGCCTGTAGGACCAGGGCTGGTTCATCTGGGAGGGGGGTTGACTTTGCAGGCACTGGATGGAGGAGACATAGTCAGGCTCTTCAGCAGGGCATGATGGGAGGGTAAGAGGCAGCAGCCCAAGGTGACACATGAGACGCTCATGCTGAAGATGAGGTGAAGCTTTTTCCTACAAGGACAGCCCTGCAGTGGAGCCAAGGCACAGGGAGGCTGGGTTGCCTGCTGGTCTAGACCCTCCAGCTGAACTTGCTCTGGCCAGAAACTGGAACTGGAGAGCTTTCCAGGTCCCATCCTACTTAAAATATTATTTTGCTTTTCTGATAACCTACACATTCTACCTCATGCACCTACCCTGTTTTTCTCCACTTGGACCAAAGAGAGCCTTGGATTAGAAAGAAATTAAAACCGTCAGGCTGTGGCAAAACAAAAAAGCATTCAGGAGGTTTCCAGGAAAGTTAGGAAATCTTTATCACTACTTCAATCCTATTAACTAAAATAAGTTCTTACTAAATTCTAGAATGTGCAATCAGTTCCTTCTATTTCCTAAATTTCCCTCATAGCAATCACAGATTCATTCTTTAACCAAAGCTACCATAACACAAATATCAAAACCATTACTAGTTCAAGATAACACAGTAACCACTGTGGTTGAATAGTCAGGTTTTGTATCTGCTCTCCTTCTAAGAAGTAACAATTGGAAGTTCACCATGGTGTTGGAGTGCCAGGGAGAGCCATGGAGAGTCAGCCATAGTGACACAGCAGCATTATGGATTTTACCCTAAGTTTCTCCTATTCTACACACACTACAAGTTTAGTAGGAATTCTGAAGGCTGCCTTGTGATTCCACCATTAAGATGTTGATCCTGCAAACAAACACCTCTCTGACAGCCATGTAAGTCGTACAAAGAAGACTGTAAACCACAAGTCTGGGAGAAAACATAGCATGATTGACTCTTTTAATAGATATTACAAAATCAATCACCATACCACAATGACAGAGGCACATTAATCCAGTGAAGCATGCTGCTGAGATGGGACTGTTCAGCCTAGAGACAAGAACACCCAAGGGTGATCTCATGTGAAGAAGACACATCAATACATATGGAAGATCAGGAGGTGATTAGAGACAGCCAACAGGATTTTAGGAAGGGCAGATCATGACTAAGTTAATGGCCACCTACAGTGGAGAAGAGCTAAGGATGACATTTACCTACACTCCTGTAAGGCCTTTGAGAAGTCCTCCACAGCATTTTTTCTACTAATTTGGGAAGATGTGGGTTTGATGAATGGACTGCTAGTGGCCAAAGAATTGGCTGGAGGGCCACACCTAAAGAGTTGTAGTCCTCAATGCGCCAGTAACAAATTGCTACTGCCACAAACCTCAAGGGTCTGGACCATGAAAAATAGTATTTAATATCTACATCAAGTAGCGCACCCTCAGCAGTTTCCAGGTGACAGCAATGTGAACACTGCAGTAGATGCACTGGGGACATACAGAGGGACTGTGAGAGGCTTGAGAGGTAGGCCTGGGCAAACCTCATGAAGTTCAACAAAGCCAAGTACAAGGTTCTGTACCTGGGTCAGGGCAATGCCAAGTACAAGCACAGGCTGGGCAGAGAATGGAGTGAGAGGAGCCCCGAGGAGAAAGGCTTGGAGATACTGAAGGACAAAGAGCTGGATGTGACCTGGCAATGTGGGGTTGCAGCCAGAAACCCATCCACATCCTGGGCTGCATCCAAAGCAGCGTGGCCAGCAGGGAGAGGGAGGGGATTCTGCCCCTCTGCTCTGCTCTGGGGAGACCCCACCTGGAACTCTGCATCCAGCTCTGGGGTCCCCAGCAGAGGATAGGTCCAGAGAGGGCCATGAAAATTATCTGAAGCACATCTCCTATGAAGATAGGCCGTGAAAGAGTTGAGGTTGTTCAGTCTGGAGAAGAGAAGGCTTTGGGGAGACCTCATTGCAGCCTTCCCATAACTAAAGGGGGTTTATTTGAAAGACAGGCTAATAGTGACAGGACAAGGGGCAATGGCTTTGAACTGAAAAAGGGTAGGATTAGATTTTAGGAAGAAATTGACTGTAAGGGTACTGAGGCAGTGGAAAAGGTTGCCCAGAGAAATTGTGGATGCCCCATTCCTGAGGACATTCAAGGCCAGGTTGGATGGTGCAGAGATGGAAAAACCTGGTGTAGTGCAAGGTGTCCCTGGTAATGGCAGGGATGTTGGAACTAGATAGTATCTAGTAGTCTCTCCCAACAGAAACGAGTCTATAATTCTGTTATATAATATGTGCATTATTAAACATGTAAGAAGAAAAATTATCATAAGTATAAAATCCAGAGCCAACCAAGTGCCTTTGGACTATAAGGCAGCATATGAAAATGGTTGAAAAGGCTCCTTTAAAACGACTTCCATTTCTTGTGAAAAGAGGGAGATCTGTACCAGCTTTGGTCCTTGGCTAGAAACTACTTATCCGGGAAGAAGAAAAGCCTGTTCTTTAAAGAACAATTACATAAGGCTTGTAAGAGTGTGCCTGGATGCTCAAAGGTACATTTAGTTTACTTGAACACTCAGTTCCTGAGAAAGGGCCAACACAAAGAGCTTCCCAAAGAATCTGAAATAAGCCCAATGGGATTTTCAAGGAGAAACCATGGAGTTGGACCAGATGTTCTCTCAAGGTCCCTCCTAACCTCAAAAATTTTGTGAGGCAGAGTCAATCTTGCTTTCCTTGCTTTAACTCCTTTTGAAGAAGAAACTGTAAATCCAAGGTTGATTTAGGCCACCAAAGGTTTGGCAGATGTTCAATGCATCACATTGTCATGGGAAGAGCTTGAGCCTTGATGTTTTATTGTTAGAGTGACTATCTTTAGAATGTAAATCAGGAATGAAAGAAGACATTGCATTGATGGAGGGAGAACAACTCTCTCTTATCCCTTCCTCCCCCAACTGCCCCCCTACAAATATTAATCTGTAACAACAAAAGAGTAAAGAATAAAGAAAATTCATCAGAGCAACCAGCACCATGGTTAATTGTAAACATGATTCAACTTAAACCAAGGCACTGCAGAGTTCTATTCCATAGCTGCAAGACAGTAGCAAGTGCCTATTGCAGTAACCTATCCTCATACCTGTGACAATGCAAAGAGAAAGGGGTGTTTAGCACAGAAAAATCCCAGCTGACACTTAGTTTTTACATAGGTGGTGAGCAGATATCCAAGGGAGCTTTAGCAAGAGATAGTCAAAAACTAATTGAGTACCTTAATCACTTCACTTTATACACAGGCTGAGATTCATGCATTTCTACAGCAACAATAAAAACATTTCTAGGCTGCCCTGCTTGCAGAGATCCAAAAGACCATCAAGCCACATCTCAGTCTTAGACATGTCCACTCTCACAGCTTATTCTTAATTCATCCAGGTAATTACTATACACTGTCCTAACAAAACCCGACACTGATGAAAGCAGTATTAACTTCTTATGTGCAAGATATTTTTTGAGAGAAAACCTTTCAAAGGCTATCCTTGTTGGACAGAAGTAGGGGGGGAAAAAAAGCAAAGGAGTCACTACCACGTTTCACTTTTGTCTTAAGCCCTTCCCAAAGAAACAGCCACATCAGAACAACCCCACCCCAACCCTAACCAGGTGCCTAGCAAGCTTGGAGCTTACAGTTGGGGACTAACAGAGTTGCAAAAAAAGAATTAAAATGTTTAGCTGAATAGGCGAAGTGAAAACATAGCTGCTCATAAAAGTTGAAAGAAAACTGCTTCATCTTGGATAGCCTGGGTGGTACTGGCTGAGCATATCATGAATGTTTCCTTTGCACCACTCAGAAACTAAGCCCTCCTGCGGCATTTTGCACCATTTTCTAGACCACCCACTCAGATGAGGATACACAAACCACATGTGCTAGGAATGTCTGCCCTGCACTGAAAGCAATATCAGCATTATGACCTTTTTCCTTGCACAGCCAGAATTTTAATACAAACTTGCTTGTATTTTCAATTCCTTTGATTCTTTAATGGTTTGTATGTAGTCACTGGCTATTAGATGCTTAACGATTTGAAAGAGGAATGTAATTGCAGGAAAACCCCAGCATTATCAGAGTAGAAATATTTTTAGCAAGTATTTCCTGTCCTTTTCCTCCCTGAAAGAGATAGGCTTTATTTCTAGGTTTTACTAAAAAGCTGTACCTGACATTTTCACAAACGCACTCTTTCCTAAGGACTCAGACCTTGCATTCTGTCTCTGTGAGCAACAATAAAAGGTAGTAATTTATTCCTTGCTGTGATGAGAAGGGTGGAGCTTACTAAAAGAATCCCAGCTTTACAGCATCAGTTCTCTGAAGGAACACAGGAAAATACATAACCCATTTGATGGAAGATTCAGGAAATGGTTACTTCCAGTCAGAAGTTTACTGAATGATAATAAAAATACATCTGCTGCATTCACAGGCCTACATTTGACTTCACTCAAATTTCCAGACTGGAAAAATTAAAAGTAAATGAAAAATGCAAGATTATCGCTTTGCAGTACAATCAGTCTGGCTGAGGTAACACATAGAATATAAGTCAGATGCAATAGTGAAACAAATGTGAACCAGACATTAGCATCCCAAAAAATAAAACAGCTTAAATTTTTTTATGTTGCTGCAATCTCAATCTCCCTCTGTCTCTACTCAGCAACAACTGCAGCAGATTTTACAGTAGCAAATCAAGGCAGTTATATTACTGCATCTCTTCTTTACACCTTTTTTTCTTTCCCCCCACTCCACCCCACACGCCAGGGCCTTGTTCTCACTGTGGTAATACTTCTCTTTCCTGTCTAGTCACAGTGGCATTTCTTGCTGCTCAAATGCAAAGTCCTTACAGTGAGTGTGCCTTGATGTTAATTTATCTATCCAGACACAGAGCCAGCCTTGTAAATGTCATTGGTTTACCAGCGTTAGTGCACTGATTAACTCCCAAGCGTGCACAAAAGCACTGCAGATACATGTGTTTTAGGATAGATGTATTTTAGCCCCTATTATCTGTTAGAAAGGCTTTTATGTGCAGCAGTAAACCTTCATACAGTGTACAGAGCAGCTTCCTGGTGTACACTACATTCTACTGTACACTGCTTGACAATTAAGAAAACTATCAAGGCTCATAAAAACACATGCTTCACACTTGCTGAACTTTGGAACATGTCTTATTTCACTGCTTATTTTTGTAGTTCCTGCTAGCTACTGCTGCGGCTGAAAAGCCGACAAAATTTTCATTGTGACGCTTAATTTCTGCAAACCATGGACCAGTGAGCAAATACAAAACAGACTCTGTAGACTGAAATAAGAGTTTACTAAAAGATAGTTTGTCATTAAACTGCAAATGGTAACAGATGGGATATGGTGTATATGAACAAATCCAATATCCTATCATCAGAGTAAGATAATGCGTACAAAAAAACCAAATGAATGAGGCAGCTTTCACTTCAGACAATTCTACAGCTTTCCCATCATTTTTCAAATTACGTGACAGGTCTTGAAATCAATGGGTCATTCAAGAGACCCCAAAACACTGGTATAGCTTCTAGGAGAGGAAGATTGTATCAAGTAAGGACCAAGGACTCAAAGACTAGATTGTGAAAGTACTTTATTTCACTGTGAGAAGGGGAAAGAAGAACAATGGGTCAGGCAAAACCCAAGAACTTGTTAATTTCCTTCCCAGAGACTAAAAGTAACTTTAATAGAAATATACTGGGCTCTCCAAATGCACTGTACTGTGTGCATTTTGTTTTCGAAATTGAAAGCACAGACTTTTCCTGAAAACACCAAACCAATGAAGAGAGAGAGAAATGATCAACCATTTCTTACAGTCCAAAGGCCGAAGACAGAGCACGGGTTTAGTTTTACCTTGGAAGACTCTCTTCACTTCAGTGTATGAGAGGAGGAAAGGAGGCCCCTTCCTCCTTTCTAGCTCTTTTTCTTTAGCATGGACTAAGAGGGCCTTCAAATTTAGATTATACTGAAATCAGCCTCTCAGCTGATTAGAATTTGTAGGAAAAAAAAAAATTAAAAACTTGTTTACCCAGTTGGACATCCACTTTCTGAGGAGGAAAGTTACTAGTGAGAAAATTGTCTTTGCTACTGGACACAACTACTGCTCTAGTAACAGTGACTAACGCTGAGGATTACTTTAGATACTGGAATTTACTTCTAATCTCTGTCTGTCTGGTCCAAATTCTCTCATATAACTGCTTTAAACAGCTTTATGTTAAATAAAACTCCAAAACATTTGTTGCTAAAACACTCTAACTCATCCCAAAGATCAATGCTCATAGACATGACAGACTTCTTAACAGGTCTACCCCTTCTAAAGGGTATCTTCTTGTTTTTCCTTTAAGAGAAATATGAATGTCTGAAATTAGGTGAACATAGATTTACTTTGTTTCTGTATACAAAATTAGATGAAAATAGCTAACTGTAAAATTTAGATCAAAACGTAATCACTCTAATTCTATCAGAGTGTTGTGAAAAAGTCAACACACACATTGACACCAACAGTCTATTTTCTTCTCTCTCTCGTTAAATTAGAAAATGTAAGAGTTTAAGGGCGATCCACAGTTTGCATGAAATTCAGCACTGATTTAATCCCGTGATTGCTGTCATCTCCCTTTTATGCCTATTCACCTAGTTTCTCTTTTTCTCCGCCCCTGTTCTCAGTGTATAATAAAGCTTATCTGGTATTTTAAGGGTAAAATGATTCATTTCACCATTTCTAAAAAAAACAGTGCAATAGTCGTACTAGAAGTATCCCCTTCTGAAACTCAATGAGTCTTTACCACAAGACTTCATTAGAAAAGTCTAAATGGACAAATTTCCATATACATCTGGTATAACTAAAAGACAGGAAAGTTGAACACACATTTGTAGACCAAAGGTTTTTAAGGTTGCTTTTAGATTACCAAACATTTTTATATAAAACAATCAATAAAAATTGAAGTTTATCCCCTTTACATGCACCCCTTTTCCCTTCCCCATCGTCGCCTTCCTTCTGTCAATAGTAAAGTTAACATTACACTCCCACTTCTCCATCCCCTCCCCAATTGCACATTAAGACATGGACTTAAAAGAACAACATAACGCTTCAAGTATGCTTCATGCCAATCATCAATAAGAGTCATAACATTACTGAAAAAGTACACTTATTCTTCGGAAGCCTACAGAGGACTTCCTGTGGAGTATGTTCAAACAACATTTTAAATAAGAAAAAAGCCCCCCAGCCCAATACCTATCGTGCCCTTTCAAAAAGAATAAAGTGTAAAATTTTCTTTGGACTTAAAGAAACAGTATTAAGATTTACCATCTGAATAAGAAATAACCCCAATAGTTTTTCAGTGCTGCACAAACTGTGCACATGAAACAGTAAGTCATAAAGATACTACTGTTCAGCTCTACACATAGAGACTACATGTGGCATATAAGCATACACATGACATACTGGCCTGTCTAGTAACAAGATACATCTTTTAGTCTGGTAAACCTGAATAAACCTTTGCATCCAGAAGTATTTTTAAAATTATAATTTTCTCTTTTCATTTAGGAATTTGGAGTTTTAATACAAGGATGATGATTTCGTCAAGAAACCATCACCAATATGAGAGCATGAAGCATTGATGTGAAACTGAGTACACATCCTCTCATTTGATCATACATGAAACAAGGATCCTGATTTTAAGAAGTGATGGGTGGTATGAAAGAATACTCATTTTGATACACAAGAAATTCTTCTGGAAACATAATCAGGTTATTGAACAGATACCAAAATCCAGAAAGTTTAAAAAGCATATATGCACGTGTGTGTGTGTGTATATATATATATATATATACACAGGTGTGGTATACATGTATATATAAACACACACATATAGATGATATCGTACATGTATTTATTCCAACATTTAACTGTATAACAACACATTTTTTTCATTTCAAATAAAAGGTTTTAATTTAGCAGTTGTAAAAAAACAAACTAAATTAGAAAAAAATCCCCAAAACAAACTAAGCAGATCATATACTATATGAACAAACAAAAATGTTATGCAAAAGGTTTTATGGTAGAATTGAGTCACACACACTGGCAGCAGAAGAGCGTTGAAACTCAAAGTAATAAATAGCTCCAAATTTTAAATTTTCTACAACATTTTCTTTAAAGACAGGACCAGTACTTTTTCTTTTATGATGAGCTCCTGCAGAACACCTTCACTCTAATATATATTTAATTTTGCAACATTTAAATGGACACAAGAATGTCAACTGCAAGAGTTGCCAGATTCAGGACAGTATACGTAACATTTTTTGTTTAAAGTCTTATTGGTTTATTCACTGAGACTAGACAGCAAGTCATATGAACCTATTTGGTGCACTTTTTAACCATGGTCAATACCAGTAGGTGGATAAAATCAAGGACCTGTAGTCCAGCTTGCTGTGGTCCAACCCACTGTGGTAGACAGGAAATGAAATACAGGACCACTGCTTGGTCGCCAAGTTTTTATCTTGTTTCCTGGAACTGCAGAGGTGGAATCAAGACTGTAGTGTTTTAATTGACTAAAGAAAGACAGCAAGAAGTGGCATTTTAATATGAATAAGGTTATTAGGTTTGTGAAAGTACTGCATCAAAAGAGCACACAAGCGACCCCACTACTTGCAATATCTGGTAGTGTCACTTAGTGACTCATTGACTTTAGGATACATGTATGCAATAATAAATAGATCAGTTATGTAGTAAGGCAGTGTGTTGAACATGCATTCATCTTGTGGACTTGAACACCACAGAGAGAGATACATGATATCATACACATTCATTAAGAACAAGGATTTTTGTTTGTTTTCCTGTGTTTGTTTTTCAAGGCTATCCAGGCAAACTCTTCCAGAGCATTTTCTTCTTGAGAAGAGTGGTCCTCTGAGTCTGGTCACTTTTTCCCTCCCTTATCAAGAGACTGGCTTTAAGGAAAAATAAAAGCTGAAGAGGTTTTTGTTTTTTCCCCCCTCCATTTTGGTCGCATCATTCTGCATATGTCATTTAAAGAACAGTTTTTGATGCAGCCATGTGCTGAATCCTCACGAGGTTCCAGATGTTTCCAGATAACTCTGTAGTTTACGGACTGTAGTTTTGTCCAGTGAACAAAGATCAAAGTCAAAGGTTGTATTTGTGATATGAAAGTGTCCAGTTTCTTCTATAAGATTTACTATCTGAAAGAAAAGAAAAGATGCAGTTGGAAATTCCAGAAGTTTTACATGCCCACTGAATGTATTAAGTACCATATGAAAGGCCTAAAATGAGTCAAATTGCCCCAATGTTTGCAGGTTCAACCACTATCCTTATCATTCACTTCCTTTCTGACATGCATTATTGTCCAGACTACAGTACCTTGGGTTTTCTTTTTAGATCAACCATAATGTCAGCATACCTATCTGCTCTTCCAGCAAACATTAGAATTGACAACATATTTTTTCAAATATTCAAAGAAAATCTGCTTATTTTCTAATTCAGTTTAAAAAAACAAGTGGAGTGGGGGGGCAACATTATACCCTTAAGCTCAAACAATTCATTTTAAAAATCCCAGGTAGATCTCTGGAATGTTTATTATGTGCATAGCTGCTAAGCAGGTTACAGTAGGAAATAATTGGCATAAGCCTTTCTGCAAGCAAGGGAAAGAAATAAATCCTTAGATAGTCTAGTCCATATCAAACAAAAAATACATTAAAGAGCTCTTACATGAACTGTTAGTTCACACACGAGAGGTCACTTTTTGAGTAACAGAGTTAAATCTATTTTTTTTTTAGCCATATCAACTATGGAAGGACTCCTAGCAAGGTCATGGCATCACTTAGGTTGTGGGGTCTTCATCCTCGGAGATATTCCAAAGTCACGTGGCATAGCCCCAGGCAACATGTCCTGTGACCTCCAGAGATTCCTTCCAACCTCAACCATCCTCCAATTCTGTGAAATCAACAGTAGATACCTAACTTGTGCCTTTGTGCAGTTGTGACATTTTTAGTCTCTGAACTGTAGCCTGTATTTTTAAAGAGCGGTCATACTCAACGCGGAATTGCTGTAAAAATGAGTCTAGATATGTTAAGTTCCAGGATGCACACCTACCTTGGAAAAAACACGGGGCATCTCGAAAAGCTAAAGCATTATTTGTCAGAGAGGGCTAACACAGTGCCAACACACTGCTGCTATAAATCTCTTAGGTGCTGGCTGTTTCATTCCAAGGACAGAGATGCCAGGAGCACACAGCAAGGCACACACCCTGAAGCAGCCTCTGGGTAGCTCATGGACCGACAGAACAACACTGCTCTTCTCAGTCCTTCCAACCACCCCTTGCGCAGCACTCAGGCTGCACTCCAAGTCCTGTCTGCAACCTCCACTTTGAAATCCATTTAGTTTTGGGGCTTCCACACAAAAACCTCCACTGAAACACTACTGCGAGACATTCCTTGATTGTTTTGAGCTTTATTACTCTGACTGCAATTCCTCTTCCACAGCTGGAGCAGATACAGATGTATGCACACATGGGATATAGAATGCACCTTAAAAAGACAAATATGGTAGGAATAACCAACTTCACAAAGAACACTGAATTTAAACTAAACATTTTGCAGTTTTCTGCTCTCCATGTCATTATATAAACAGATACTTTTTCTTCTCAGACCACAGAAGTAAAGGCTATGTTGATGATAAATGAAATATGAAATTGTATTGTCAGGCATGGAATGACACAGCTCAGGGTAGATTAAACAGAATAGAAGTAATAAAATGAAAACGCTTGTTACAAGAAAATTCTCCCTTTTCAATCACCTTTTATTTGCAAAGGTGGGAAAAAATAAAAATAAAATCCATTTAATTTGGTTTGCAGCTGTCCAAAATTCTTAGAGTACTCAAAAAAATCCCACTTCTATTAAGACATCATTTAAATCTGTACCTCTTGGTTTCAATTTCTTTTCTGTATGGGAATTTTTAATCTAAAATGACCAACTGAATTTGTCCACTTGTTGCTTCACAGATTCTTGTAACACTTTTCCATCCCCTACTGTTCTGCAATTGACATGAGAAAAAAAATCCAGTGGGAAAAAACTGATTGATACCAGAAGCAAACTCTGATATGCATCGTTATTCTCTTTTCTGGCAGTCTCTTGAGCCTGATCTAAGAGATAAGCAAAGGTAAGCAGTCAACCCAGCCTCCTTTTGTAAAAGTTCAGAATCAAATCTTCAGCATGCTCTCTGAATATCCATGGTGAGACAAATAAACGGCTGCACAAGAAGTTTACAGAAGCAGAGGCCAGGAAAATGTGGCTACGTTGAACAACTCTGTCTAATGCTTGCTTGTGTTACTGTGGAAAAATACCACCCCCAGTAACCCCCACTGCAATATACTTGATTTTAGAAACAAAGATTATACAAAAGTGTTAACACATGTATTTTTAAACAACACAGGATATTTTAAGAAATGGATAAGGACTTCTATTGAACAAGTTCCACTTTCGGCTTTTAAGCTCTAGGTCAAGGGAAACATAAACATTTTAAACATATCCCTCATCCAGCCCCTAAGAGAGATACAGTCACAATGTCTGGGCACCTGGCAAATGACTGAAATGAACCCCAAAGGCTTTAATGGATGTACAGAAATGTATCAAGATAAACCCAGACAGCTCAATGAAAAACACCTGCCTGTGTGACAGTCAATGAGGAATTCATGACTTACAGTATTAGCATATGCATCCTTGTGCTATTCAGAAATTCTTCAAACAGAATAAAAGGTTAAGATTAGTTGCTAGGAAGTCTGACAGTTCTACCATTAAAAACACAGCATTAAAATGTTTTATTCTGAGAGCTCAGGCTGCAAAGAACAAAAATACCCCATTTGTTCCTGCTGTATAAGCTTTGCTTTTCTGCTGTAAATTACATCTCTGTTTACATAATGTCTCTCCAGCTCAGTTTCATCATTATCCATCATAGTATAACTATTTATCAGCCTTTAAACAAGCAAATGAGTGTGTTTGTATAAGGAAGCCAAAGTGCAACTAATGACAGTCATTTTTCAATTTATGGAGGATTTTAGGCCATGTGATAGTTTCCAGACCTCCAAGCTGCCCCTGGCAGAAAATTCTAAGAAGATAGTTGCCATCTGAAGTTAAGAACCTTGTGGACATGAGCAATGTAATTTTCAGCCACGCTGTATAGTCTCATTATCTTCCTTATACCTGCGCTGCCTAGTGCACTGGCTTTAAGATTTTTTTACCAGCTGAAGATACGACTTCTGATGCCTCAAAATAAGATATAAAGTCTTACCAGAAATGTTGCTGCCTTTTCATGGGGTCATGCTAACATTTTCTGCACTGAAAGTGCAGAGTTAGAAACACTGCTTTAGCCAGCCAAATTCGAATATATTGGACATGCAGCATTAACATCTGATTGCAGACTCAGTTAAAAAAGAAAATAAAAAGAAAAAAACCTCAGCACTGTAAATTTCAACCTCTTTCTTTACACTAAAAGATGTGGTAGAGGAATTTGTTTGTAAATGTAATTTGAGACCAATTTCTGTCTTGACATGGCACAATATTCATAAAAGAACTGCTCAGGTGATTCTCACAGGACTAATTTCTTGGTCAAACGTTTTTTTTCACATGTCTTTTCCCTCTTAGGCAATTCTTATATGTCTGTAAGTTGCATTTAACATCAGAATTATTTCACTATGTATCTAGGCACTTGCAGTGCAGTATCACCTCTCTCCTGTCTTCCCTGTTTCTCAGCTTCCTTTAACAAAGTGTCTCAAAGAGAAATGCCTCCCTTGGGAAAGAGCCATGTTCACAAACAGATACATTTTTCTCATTTCCAATTTGGCTGCATTCCTGTTTGCTGTCATGCCTATGGACTTGGTAACAACTGAGATTGAAAAAAAAATTAAAAAAAGAAAATCCTTTTCATTTCCATCAGTGTAAGTTTGAAAAACCTGTGCTTTTACATTATATCAATGCCTTCACTGTTCTTTTGCAAGTCCCTTCTCTGAAAATTCCCTCAAAGTCTCTGTGCAAGAGACTTACCTGCCCTAACAAAAACTAACAAGATGACAACTGCCATCCAGGAACACACGACTCCATCACCATTCCACTTCACATCAACACCACCTCTAAAACTCTTGCAGCTGTCTACAATTTTCTGTTGCATATTTTTGCATTTGATCCCTCTTCTCACGCAGTAACCATGATCCCGTTACGCAGTTTTGCACCTTGCTGTTCTCACCTTAGTACTTCCTACAATCTCTATATCCTTGTATTTCTTAGTCTAGAAGTTTCATAGTAATTCCTAGAAACTTTCTCAGCTCTGTATCTTTTTAATTTCTGTGCACACTGGAAGTATTTTACATTAACTAAAAAGCTGCAAAGCAATAAGGACATTTAAGATGGAATGGCTGATTATTTTTAACATAGAGAAGCACTGATTTTCTGCAAGTTATCCATTCAGTATTGGGAAGATATTTCCATCAATGGATAAAATCATATGAATTAATGAATTGCATGATATTAAGGGATTAAATGTTTTAGAACTAAGCTGTGTTTCATTTCATAGCAGCGTAGACATTCACTAGTGCAGACAAGCTAACAGGCTCCTGTGGAACCTGGCTCTTCCACTGACTCCTGGTAGACCTCTGTAGCCAGTGTTATGCTGTTACCAGAAGAACTGAAGCAATGTCCCAGCCTGCACAGTCTGGCCATAAATCCAGCTTTCACTGGGGCTGTACCAACAGCCTGCAAACGCTCTGAAACATGGGAAACAATCTGCACGAACAATTTCCCCCAGGAAGGCAACACCAGTTCTACATCAACGAAACCTTCATAACACAAGTAATAACGTATAAGTAATCATGGATTACAGCATTAAAATGCCTCACTCTTAATGCAAGCTGTGAGGCAAAGTTCGTGAATGAATGCTTTCTCTGGTTTGATAAATAGTCTCAAGAGAAAAAAAAGTCTAGCTTAAAATGCACAAGAATATACAGTTCTTTTTCATTTACTCGGAATAGGACACTCTAACTATTCAGCTCAGTTACATTTCTTTTCACATGATTTTTCCTTGTATTAGTAACTTCCCACAAAGCTGACTAAAACAGTAGTCCAATATTAGAATGAAGACAATTTACCTGACAAACCCATTATTTTCTAACTAATTCTTCACCACCAAATAAATGCTGCTAGTGAGAAAGAGAATGAGGGGTTCAACTTGAAGCACATTACTTACTTTGAAAATATTTCTTAGGATGGCTGAAAAATTTCAATTGGAAAGGATTTTGCTAGTCCTAGCCCCTGCTCAGAGCAGGCTCAGTTGCAGAGTCAGATCTGGCTACTTCAGGCTTATCCTATCAAGATTTCAAAAGCTCTAGACCACCATCATGGGAAAAAGAAAGAAGGTTTCTTGCTTGTTTCTATTTTTGCTTTGCATAAACTGTTTTGAAGTTGATTTTCTTTTTCAAAATTCCACATGAAGCCACCAAAGCCCTACAGTCTGCAGGCTGTCCATACAGTCCCAGTGAAAGCTGGGTTCATGGCCTGACTGCCCAGGCTGGGTCAGTGGCTCAGTTCTGCACTGACAGCTGATAACAGCAGTACTGGCCACAGATGTGTAGCACAAGCTATACCATTTGGAAGCTATGCCTTGGATAACTGGGGAAGTGAGTGCTCAGGAAACAAAGATAGGGTGTGAATTTACAACACAGAGGCTTTTCCAGATTCAATTTTCATGTGAACTCTTTGAGAATTAATGAATAATATGAAGTGGACAAGGTGTTGCAATTCTTTTAGCCTCCTACAAAATAATTTCCCAATGTAGACAAAAATTTGGCTTTGCCACCACTCTGAAAGCATGCTTTGAACTAAAGCCTTTGTAGTAAAAGAAAACTTGGGAGGCAAAAGTACATTAAATATGAAGGGTAACCAATACACATCATTGTGTGTTATAAGATGAAATCTGACAAAGCTATCAGAATTCATCTTTTATTAAGAATATCCTTAACCAAGATTTTTCTTTTCAGTGGCCTCTCAATAGTTTTCTCATCTTTACTCACAACATTGAGCCTGAACTAACAAAGTGGTTAATGCTGGAGCTTGCAAAATATTATTAACACAATTAGTCAAGAAATTTGACAAGTGACTGGAATCATTTAGAAGTGCTAAAAATTTTCCTCTTTACAACATCTCAAAAACTGGGACATAATTGTGCTAAACATGATAAAATCATCTGTGCTACAATTGCATCTGCTTTGTTGACAGTGCTTATTGTTTAATCTTCACAATTTGCAATCCAGTAGTACCTGACAATACCACCGAAAACCAAGAATACTTTCTTTGCTCTTTCTATTGCCTAACCTTTAAATAAATGTGAAGCCTTTTTGGTTGTACACTTTCATATTTTACTCATTCTATGACTTCAGAAGACTCAATGAATATCTTACGTTTTTCTTCAAAGTGGACTTTGCTTTGAATTCCATGTTTTCAGCTTGCCATAGAAAAAAACCCACTTCAATTGATTCTGAGACAAGGCTGGTCATTTTCAGGAAAGAAGCAACAAGATTTTTATCAAGTCACAGTGCACAGCTACATCCACTGTCTCATCCTGTTTTCATAACTATTGGTACAGTATGTTAAGAAACGTAACAACAAACTGGTCCAAATTTTATCTCAGGCTTTTTTTTGTTTTTAATTTGTCATTTAGAGAGACAATACAGTTTAAAGTAAGTGCAAAAAATTCCCCAAGCTGCAGTGTAAGAAGTAATGGACTTCTATTTACTATACAGGCTTATTAAACCTGGTAACAGAGTTTTAAATGAAGGCAAAAAAAGAGATGTGACTTCACAATTCCAATGAGCACACTGTGATAGTGCATGAGAGTGCTCCTCACCTGCTGCAGTACATGTCTCTCTCTCAATGTCATTAATCTTCTGTGGAGCTCTACTAGTTCATCAAGATATGCCTAGAAACAAATCCCCCCCATAAACAACTTGTTAATTAAGTCATAGCAATGTAATTCATAAACTTCAGATGACTTCAAAACCAGCACAAATGGAAATCTTATTTTAAATCTTGGAATCATATAATATCCTGAGTTGGAAGAGACCCAGAGGGATCATTGAGTCCAACTCCTGGCTCCGCACAGGGTGCCAAGGGTGACAGCATGTGCCCAAGACCACTGTCCATTGTCTGAGTTTCTTGAATTCTGTCAGGCTGGTGCTGTGACCACTTCCCTGAGTAGCCCATTCCAGGGCCTGACCACCCTCTATGTGAAAAACCTTCTTCCAATATCCAACCTCCCCTGGCGCAGCTTCTTGCCATTTCCTCGGGTCCTGTCACTGGTCACCATGGAGAAGAGACCAGTGCCCACCCCTCCTCCTCCTCTCAGGAGGTCTTCCCTCAGTCAGTGAGGTCTCCCCCCACAGTCTCTCTTCTCCAGGCTGAACAGACCAAGTGATTCTTTGTTATTCTTTGTAAACCTCCTCTCTAGACCCTTCCCCCATCTTTGCAGCCCCTCTTTGGATGCTCTCTAATAACTTTAAATCCTTCTTAGAGTATGGCATCCAAAACAGCACACAGGACTTGAGGTAAGACCAAACTCTTCTTTGAGGTGTATTTTTTTATAAATAGTCTGGCTTTCTCTAGCTCAATACAGCCCAAATATAAATTTTTGTGGTTAAGATATTTCATGCTGACAAAAATCTTCATAGGTGGTAATTTGCTGTAGAAGATAATCTCTGTATCTCAACTGCACCAAAAAGCACCAGAAGACTGAGGATGCCAAAACATCATCTTTAGAAAACATATCCCACCTTTCCACGTAAGAACCAGGCCCAAAGACTCACAATCAAATCAAACTTTCTTCTCTAGAAATATGTAGTTATTTATTTAGCGTCAACAGGGAGATATAAGGAGAGAAAGACTAAGCAAGATTAATCCAAAGGTAAATTCCAGTGCTTCTTCCCTGGGATGACAAACATGTCACACCTCTCCACCCTATTATCAACTATCTCCTTCAGCCTGAGCCATCTTCTTTTTTTTTTTGCTTGTAAGCAGAGAGGGATATGGCACTCAGCCTAAGCAACCAAAAAGCAAACCAAAAGATCAGAGTACTAAAAATCTAGCTACTGCAGATAAAAATCTAGATACTAAAAATCTAGATACTGCAACTTTCATCTCTTGCCTCATGTTATCACAAAATCTACACTAAAAGCAGCAAGAGCCTTCAGAGAAACTTGTCCGTAGTGAGCAATTGTGCTATGTTCACTCACGGAAGGATTGAGAGCTCTTGCCCACAACCAGCTTGATAGTTTGATTTTAAATCAAACTATCTCCATGTTAAATGGAAACAGTTGCTTCCTATCATTTTAGTTAACATGCTAAACCACACTGCCACTTCCTAATGCACAACCTTCAGAAAGGATTCTGGAAAATAGATGTGGTGGGGTTTTTTTTTCCCTAACTGATTGATTTCCTGGCTAGGAATACATCTGTGAATTCTCATGTACATCTCATTCCTCTGTGAAGCACAGTACAAACTCATGGTGGAGAGTAGATAAAATAAACAGATGGCAGCTTCCCAACTGGTGAAATTTGCCAAATCACCTGATTGAAAGGAAGGAAAAAAAATTCAAAACAGGAGAGAAGTTAAAAGAATTACAGAAAGAAAACAGAGAAAGATCTGCACCTAAAGGAATCCAAAGCAAAGATATACTAAGATTTTCATTCTGTAACAAAGGTTGGCATTTGGTAAGCACATTAGTATCATATTCTGGAGTATTTTATTGCTACCTCATCAGTATTTACCTTATCACAATCCCCATTCTTCATTTGTTTATCTGTTTTGTTTTGCTTTATTGGACTTTTCACTTCCAAGATCTGGAAAAGAAAGAAAATACTGTAAAAATTAAATGTGCCACTGGATACAATTATATATGGAAAATTCTGCTGTTAATAACACAAAACTGAGCTTTTCATTCTTTAATCTGTATAACCTACACATATTTTTTAGAACAAAAAGTATCTTACAGCAGAAAATGCTGAGGTACAGGAATGAGGTGATAGAGATATTATTAATCCTTAAAATAATGAATTTCATGTCATTTAAAGCCTTCTCACCACTTTTTTTCCCCTATCTTTCGCATGCTGGTTGGATAAGAAGGATTTGGCAGATACAAAATTATGCTGAGGGTCTCCCCAGTGCCTTTGAAGTGCCACATTATCACTGTACTGTTCTTCCCCCCTCCCCCCACCAAAGCTAACTCCTTCCTTTGACAACAGAGGTTTTGAAACAGTCCTTGAAATGACTGGATGAGTTGTAACTGAAAAATAAAGTGATTGACAGTAATTTCTTCTGCACTTATATGGTACCCTTCCTTCAATGCCACTCACATACATTTACCATCACACATACAAACCAAGATTGCTTCATCTGATACTGAAACAGATCCAAGAAGAGCACATTAGCAACCAGCAGGACACCATGCTTGATTTGAAACTTTTAGGACTAAAGGCAGAAATATTTGGGGAGAAAAAGAACTCTTGATTTTTCTTTCACTTTTTTCCACAGAGAACACTTTTTTGAAGTTAAAATAAAAATCACCGTATCATTCCCAACCTAGAATATAACCAGTTCTTCTGAAAAACATCAAAGAAAACTAAGTAATCACAGATAATGGGAGATTGTTTCACATTTCATTGTAAGTGAGACTAACATCACTTAGCATGATTAACTCCAAAACCATACTAAACAGCCACAACAGAGGGCAAAACTCAGCAATTAAAACAAGGAAATAAAGCCTGTAAGAACAAGTCTTCTAGAAGCCTTGCTGACATTTTTCCCCAAGTCCTCTCTCATTTCTACTTCCCTTGGTATAAACGACTAAATTGCATACATGCTCCCTAGGCTGACCAACATCTTAAGAATATACCTGGCAGACAGCTATTTCCCTACCTAGAGAGAATGACTGCAGCTCTGAGTTAACCTTACTTGATTTACTAAGCCAAGAGTGGTGCATGTTCAGAATCAAAACACACATTTTTGAGGAATAATTCTAGTCCTTCTGTTCAACACCCTCTGGGGTTATTGCTGTGTAGGCCAGTAGAAGAAAAGTTTTGTGCTGAAAAAATCCCCCACCCAACCCTACAAAAAAACTAGACCTTTAATCATGGATTCAGTACCTCTTAGATGTTTTTATTGTTTTCAGAGGAAGAAAATTCTTGGTTTCAAATAGAACCTTACGAAGAATACAGTATATTTGAAAAAGCTGCTTCCTTACAGTGCTCTTGATGTACAATTAAAATTTAACATCTTAAGCACTCTTGTTTAGATGAGATACAGCAGTAATCACATCTGAGGAAGCTTATACAAATACTAACTCTTGTCTTAGCTCTTCAGTTCTTTAAAGAAACTTAGTGAACACAAACCTGATTTCATCAGTGAAAGGTGTCATCCTGGCAAGCAGCAAGGATGACACTACGCTACCAAGAAGAGATTTCAAATGTGGCTGTAGTTCACACAGTTTTAATTCTCTCAATGTTTGCTGAAATTTCCAATTGCAGCTTGATTACAAAATTTAGCTAAATTAAAGAAATGGAAGAAGGTATGTGACATTCAATTCTATCTGGCACACAGCTATTGTTTGGAGGGTCTAAATGTGGAGGTAGACCTCCAACAGGCAAAGGAATACAAAAGATGTGACTGAGTGGGATGCTGATATTGAGGCTTACAATTACTTAACAATGACATGGGCTCTTTAGAAGCCAGTTTTCATTAAACAACAAGCCATAGACAGATTTTTGAGGTTTTTGTGCTTCTTGTGCTATGTGTTCAGTAAATGCAATATTCTTCATCCTTACAGCCAGCCTTTTTACCTCAAGACTGTATCTTAACAATTTGTAACTTTTGTATAGACAGCTTAGAAGAGCCTGCAACAGTAGAAAATAAGAATATTTTCTGGACATGTAATCACCTTCTTGCTGTGCACAAAGTACTTCCTAGTTTGTGGGATTTTTTCCCCACACTGCATTTGAACTTAGCTCACATGAATAATAATATTTAGCGTTTGTACTATAGCTTGAATTGGAAATCTTAGTAGAAAAACAACGGCATGTACATAATATCTGCCAGATAATTCAAGCAATTATAGAGAAGAGATATAGAAAAGACTCACCCACGAAACTCACCTTCTAAACCATAAACTTGCATTAGTACACGTAGACACTATTCTAACTGTATCGTAACTGTAAGTAGCCATTTATTGCCAGTAAAATTGTCAGCTGTCCTGACAGCTTTATGTATGACACAACTGATAATGGGAATGAATCATCGCTCCATAAAGTAACTGACAAATAGTGTATTTTATTTTGTAAAGAATATAAGTTTCTGTACTTAATTTTGTATTTAGAGAGTCTTACTTACTGGGGGCAACGTACCTCCCAAAAGCTAACTCTCATTTATCCCTGGAATATTTTGTAACTCTAAGTAATTTGCTTTCTTTTCTTTGAAAAATGAAATTCCCCTATGTTGCTACCTCAGAAATAGCAACCATATTAACTCCTACAAATGTGGGACAAGTACTCTGATGTGAAGTAAAAACTATTGTGTCTTCTACTGCAGAAAAAAAATACTGTAACTTTCTCAATAAACATTGGTGGGGGAGAGGGGAAGAGATGAATCAATAAACCCTTGAGTTTGATGCCAACTGTGTCTACTGCTAATACAAAGCCAAACTGCATTTTTTTTACCTGGCTGTTGCTGGTTTTCAGTACAGGTGGTGCTGGCTCATGCCGCAGCGGTGAGGACGCTGAGCTGCTGTCACTGTCGCTGCCATCACTCAGACTAACCCTGCGGAAAAAAAGAGCCACAGCATTACACCTGCAGGCAAAGGGCTGTCAAAGCGGGTGAGCCAACCTTACACTTTGAGGTAGGGACTTAGGATGACCAATCCCTTGCTAAGCAAGCTGCTGTTAACCAAGGTCACGTGGAAGAGAGGCATCTGAGTAGGGTTGCACTCCAGAAAAAACTCTACGTAGCACAAAGAAAGAGGCTGCCTGTCTGCACTTGGCTGAGATGAAGTGTCCAGTTAGCAGCAGCTAACATTACAGAAATGGTTAAACACCGACAAAATTGAACTGCTGCTCTCAGTTCACAGCTATGTCAAAGAAGGAAAGTGGTCTTTAGGGATACTTTTCTACTCTTCTAAAAGCTTTCCAAACAGCTGTACTTCCCACCTGAACAAGTAGTTTACTGAAAAGTTTCTTGTTTATTGTCAAAAGTAACACACTTTTTCCTGAATAAAATTCAAAAACTTAGCATCTCAGGAGATGTCACATGAAAAAGCCCAGTTCTTAATCAGTTTTACCCTTCATTTACATACAAACAGTATTTTTTGTTGGGAAAAAACCCATTAGTTATTTGTGATAAAAAGACACAGAGAAACAACAGCCTTACAGTTCCATTAAAAAACTGAAACAAAATCTCTTTACTTGGAGACAAACTGAGCTTGGAACAGTCCTTTATACAGTCACTGACACCACCAAGTTCTCAAACTCCTAGTCATCTTCGTCTTTTTCTCCTTGATTCCAGCTGCTAAAGTATACCAAGGAAGCAGCTGACATTCATTAAAGTTTTCCTATTACCTTCCCATTCAAGCAGTAGCTGACATCGGCACTCAGGTGCTGTGCATTAACAGTAAAACCCTCTGAATTACATAAATAACCTAATATGAAAAGTGTTTGAGAGAGACAGTTTCAGGTTTTCCATAACTTTGAACACCATTTGGATGGAGCTTCAAGCTGCCTGAACACCAGATGAATTTTGGAATGCCCTCTGAAGGTTTGCAGCAAGAATGCAGAAGCTTTTTTCAAAAATCAAAAATTTAAAAAATTTCTGTGACAGATGCTTGCTTTACCTTCTGATGCCCTTTTACTCATTATCTACTGCATGCAGCACAGAATTTACTTGAACTTCAAATTTCATTGATTTAGATTCAATTTAACAACTTAATCTAAAACTGGTAAGCAGAGCAGTCTTGTGACTATGTGTAGAATAGCTCATTCAACAGCTTAAGGACAATTTCCTCTAATTCAGGCCGGAGAGCAGTTATAACTCCTCTCAAGTCACAGAGGCATGAAATCAAGTCAAGTCAAACAAATGAGGATCATTGTAACCGTATTGATTAGTACAGGAAGAGTTTGTATCAGGAATGGCTAGTTCTGTTAGTTTTTAAAAGGGGTTCTATTTGCTCTAGGGAGAGTGAATTTTCTGCCCATTTCCTACACAGCACTCTGAGAACATCAGACCTCACCTTGTTACCAGCAAGCACTACATGTCTTGGTCAGCAGGCTACTTGCAATTACAAGACACTCACCTACGACTCCTGCTTCCTCCTCTTGTATTTACAGGTTGCTCCAGCTCAGAATCATTGTCCTTCTCATCTGCTTCATCTGATTCCTCTTCATTATCATCTGAATGCAGATCTTTCATTATAGTCCTCAAGGGACCTGAAACAACAGAGACAGTAAAACACAATGAAGTTTACTTCCCAGTGTTTTGGGCAATTCACCCAGCTTTGAAAACTACCTTCCCCACACAGTGTGCAGAGAGGAGAGTCTTAAGCATTAAACAAATCAAGTAATGCACTGGGGCCTTATACTGCAGGGACCTGTCCACTTATTCGTGAATCTTTACTCAAAGGAACAACTCAGTCAGCTTCAACAGACTTACTCATGACAAAGAAGTGATTCACATGTGTGAATCACATGTGTTAGAACAGAACAGAACAGAAGTGATTCACATGTGTTAGAACAATTTGCACCCTAGACCATAGCTGAAGAAAGTAAAATACTGCCATGACAGGAGAAATGGACATGAAATGTATGTGTGCTGAAGGCATGCTTCTTTTGCATTGCTGGGGTTTAGTATCTTTCACTTTCTGAAAGGGCATTATATGTGAGTAAAGATCTACAGGGACATATTGATCAGTATTAGTACATTTGTTATGTTAACCCATGTATTGAGAAGTTAGTTCTAACAAATAATTCTGACTAAATTATACAGTACAAGGCAGTCATTTTGTCTTATTGGTTTTTATATATTTAACTTCAGCTGTTCCCATTATTTCAGGGTTAATTTCAAGTTGAGTAAGCACTTTGCCAATCTTGGTAAGTACAATCAATCCCACCCAACACCATGTTATCACTTTTTCTGAATTTACAAGAAGGTACAAAGCTTGACTTGCTCACAAGACTGCATTAAACTCAGTTTGGGTTTTGATTTTTACTCTTTTTGCTCTAAGAGAAAGTTACTGAAAGAGGAATGTGTTTAATAGATCTGGGAAGTGTAACACTATAGCTACTTGAAATAAGAATGGGCAAAAGCAGATTAGAAGAGGGAAGAAAGTAAAATGTCCTGGTGCCACAGGACATTTAGCTATGAAGTACAGCCCATCTGAGACATGAAGCAGTAATTGAAAGCACCAGTGATGGCTGTAGGAATAGCAATTACTATTATGGTTGTGTAATTCCTTCAGTCCAAGAAACAAAGTATGAAGAATTAAGTAAGAAACATGAATAAAGTGAGCCTGAGATGAAACTTTCAACTCTCTACTTACAAACGGGGAAACTGAGTCAAGGAGTGTCTCCCTGGTGACTGCCAGCAGAGAAAGTAGACATCTGTCAGTGCCATACTCGTAACAGGGACAGTGTTCTCTTCATGGGAGGAACAGTTTTATGGACTACTCCAGACGTAACAAAGTTCAGGCCATAGGCATTTTGACTAGTTTTGTGCAAGTGACTTCAAAGCTGATATTTAGAATGATTTATCACTAAGGCTGTACTAGAACTTCCATAAATTGTCACAGTCTGGACAGGTTCAGAGCACTGAACCTTTCCTCTGGTTTCACACCCTAGGAAAGAAAACCAAATGGTGCTGATGGGCCAATTCCTGGTTGACCAGACATTTGTACAGGCGACAGCAGGGAAGTGCTTCTTGTCCATGCACCCACTGCTGATACGTAGAAGCAGCTGAGCTGTGCTCCATTTTCTACCCGTTTGGATCTCAGGCAGACAACTCTCAGCTATTTGCAAATGACAACTTGTAGTCTGACTGAATAAGTTATCATCTGACCCTCAAAGGAGGGAAAGGGCTTTTATAAGAGCAGTAATAAAGAGAAACTTGGACTCCTGATATACATCCATTACTGACATCCCCAGAACTATTGAACAACCTGTCATTCAAAGAAGTTCTCATTTAGTGGAGGAGCATGTCTGGGAGCCTGAAAAGCACATTGCTAGCTAACTTTTCAGCAGACTTTTCTAGCAATCAGCAAAGCATTAATTTTTAGGTCTTTTTTTTCTACCATGGATAGCAATTTTCTGCTCCTTGCTAACACTTACTTTAAAATTCTGTAACAATCTTTTTGAAGGATTGAAAAGTTGTTACCTCCTAAGAGATGAAAATAGTTAAGCAGAAACTGAAAATTTGGAGTTGCCCATGAGCAAGTTTTCTTGGTAAGGAAACAGAAATACCAAAGATAGCCCCAAGGGCAGAAGAACTTGAGGAACATAAGGTTAGCCCACTGCTTATGCAAAAAAGAGGTGAAAGAAGTTCATGCTGTGGTTTTTTGACACCTGAGTAAGCACTGGAATCTAAATGCAACCGAAAAAGAGCAACAGCACTGGCAAGTAACTTCCAGTCAAGCGAAAAAGCATGGCTTCTGACCAGAGCACAACATACAGCGTGAACATGCCATGGTATGTCTGGTGCTCCATACCTTTGATATACAAATTCATGGCCCGGGCACTGAACACAGTTAATTGGGGTTTCTGGAACTCCCAGAAAGAAGCAGGAACCACTATTTACTGTGGCAAAAAAGAGAAGATATATATACCATTTGCACTTCAGAGCTGTTCACAACAGAGGACAAATCTCCCATCTATTCTAGAAAAGGTAAAAAGAACTGAAAGACCATCTGTGATACGTCACATATGATCCAGAAGAGATGGATGGGACCAGTCCGCTCAGAAGAAACCACTAAGGCAACAAGTTTATCCCCAGCAAAAGATAACAGATGCAGAAGATCCAAGTCGTTTGGCTCATAATGGACAGCTCACACCAGTAAGGAGGTTTTCATGAGAACAAAAATGGGGGTTCAGCAGGAAGTGTATTTGTTTATTCCTAGGTAAAAATCAACTGCCTGAAACCAGTCATTACCACAGTTCACTTCAGCTCTTGCTTTCTTTCGCATGGAGTATCACTGCCAGAAAACATTTGAAAATCAGTACCAGTCACCTGCAAAAAGGCAGTAGGACAGATATGCATCATGTGACAATCTGTTTAAAATCAGTGTGTCTGAGGTACTAATGTACTGTCATAACTTTAAATCAAGTCTACCACTGAGGAATATAAATGGCTAAAAATAAACAAATTTGTTTAGTCAAAGGCTGCTTTTTTAATGCTCCCTATCCGAAGAACAAAACAACAGCTCATTAAGAATGTATCAGTTGTACAATCTTATAAACCAGGGAAAGAAGCCAACCAGGAACTAAGTAGTTTAATAGATCATGAAGAATGAATATCAACTTATTTACAGAAAACATGCCTTGGCAAAGCCTCCAGGAAGAAAAATGCATTCTTTACTGAGTTTCAAGTAAACTGAAATCATTAGCCAGAAAACCAAAATGCAAACCTTAAGTCTAACCATCATCCTTCCCTGCCATGTATCTGAAGTAAATACTGCATGCTCTTAAAACTTCCCAGTAGTATGGGATGATCACAGCCTTTGAAAGGGTCTACAAAAACACATCTGTGGGTTTCTCTTGGCTGCCCATGGGAAACCACACTCTTCCAGGGCTTCAGATAGAGCCAAGCGCCACGCCACCTGACCCTGCAGAAGGACAACTCAGAAAAAGAAGCTCTTTTGGTTTTAGCATCTGTTAAGTGACTGGCATGTATTCAGCCCTTCAAAACAACCGATCTTCACACCCTTTTCTCAGATTCACAGTTTCTCTCTCTCCTTTTATTTAGCCCTTACAGTCACATCTGAAAACAACCTGCGGAAAAGTCTCTAAATGAAAACTGTGGCCTGTTCAGGCAGTGAAACACAGAAGGAAAGAGGTAACGGAAAAGTCTCTAAATGAAAACTGTGGCCTGTTCAGGCAGTGAAACACAGAAGGAAAGAGGTAACGAGATGCCACGAGTTCTGTTTTTATTGGCCCCTTCATTTCACACATTCCTTTCAACTTCTTTTCCTTTATTGGTACCTTGTTGTCTGCTGTTTTGAGATGGTGTAAAACTGGAACTGGAACTGGAGCTGGAACTGGCAGGACTGGGCTGTTCAGACTTAAAAGAAAAAAAAAAAAGAAAATAAATAACATTTTAAGAGACATTTTTTTGCCAAAAGAAACCTCTTAGGGTTAGTTACTGCCTAAAGCATTCTGTTGAGAAAAAAGAACTATGGGGCCAAATAATACTCAAAAACCTTTATTTCAGGTGTCAGTGAGGCAAACATTGTAGAAATTAGTATTGCACTCACCATACATACACACTACTACATCACGTCTAGTTCTTTGCTAAAGCCTAACAAGAAGTTTCCAATGCCTTGTTTGAAAGATTATACAACATGAGAGCCTAAATGAGTTTATAATGGACCTAAGGCATCTCTGTCATTGTCATACAGGAGACGCAACATTTTTCAAATTAACAATGACATTGTAGAATTGAAAAACAAAAGACCTGAGCAGACCACACTAAATGCCAGAAAACCTCAGACAGTTTTCTTTCATATCCCTTAGAAAGTAAGTCTTAATATAGGGATTCAAATTAAACTTTCATGCTGCTACTGAATTTCTGCTAATTCTAACACTTTCCGTATGTATCAAAACACTGCAGATTGTAAATGTGATTGAACCAGAAGGTATACCTAGTTACAAAGAGAAATTATCCAGAATTTACCTACTAAAAAGAGAACCAAATTTTTAAACAGGGTTACTAACATCAGTGTGTATTATTTAGCAAACAGTTCTACACATTTTTTTCCCTACTTTCATTTAAAATATGTAAATTTCCCTTTAAAATTCATGAAAAAGTCCTATTATTTCATGGAAAAATTCAGTATATTTTGGTCAGTGTTTATGGCTTATGAGGGCAGTACTGAAAAGTCTTGATTCCTGCTGCCAGGTTGAATGTCCCTGTATACTTTTTGGCTGGCTCCCAGACTCAGTGGTACATATTTGCACACTCATCTCCGGACATGAGACAAAGTATGAATCTGGTATGTGGGCAGAGGGGGTGCTAATTGAGAACACAAAACAAGAAGTGGCCATACAGAAGGAACAGTGAAAAGCAGATTAGGAAATAATGGTGTAAACACCTACTATTGAAAAGAAAACAAGCTCACACTTTAAATTTTATACAGCTGTGTTACCATGATGTGTTCTCCAGGCTAACAAACATTTTCTGACTCTCCTTGCCTCATGATTAAGACAGAACTAAATTGTTCTCAAAAATGACAGCAGAAATATCCAGTCTGTAAAACTCAGCTTTCACGCACACAGGCTACCTAAGCCTAACAGTGGCTTTTTCTCCATAAATCAATCTATTGTTGCCCTTTATAATAGAGGAGGCAGATTTACTGCCTTTTGTTGCCTTTTCTCACGATGAGAGATGCCTATTTGGGCAACAGAATGCTTGAGAAAAACACCATTAACATCTGCTCTCCTTAAATCAACACCAGTTCCAGTTCTCACAGACACAGAGTCAAAATACAAACTCCATACCTGACTCTGTGGGTGCATGCCACTTATGTACAACTGAATCAGCCCTGTGCAACAAAACCCAACCCAACCAGCAACACAGCCCACTTCAGAGTACTGAGAGAGATCCTTACATGCTCCACAGCATCAGACCTTTTTGAAACACACTGCAGCATCATTTGACACTACTCCAAAATTCAAGCACTTTTGAAAAAAGTTTTGTTCCTTCCTGAGTTTCTGTAAAACCTTACAAGATTTTTAGCTGTAAAATAATCATGGATAATACAAAGCAGATGATGCAGTGATGAAGAACAAGAGTCAATGCAAACTTTAAAGATATCAGCAAACTAATTTCAGTCTTCTAGCTTCGGGCTACTCTTAAACATCTGGTTTATCTGTCAATTTCTGCTTCTTGCAGCAAAATTACAAGCTGTGAACTGGTTTCTGCAGATTTCCATTAATGGTATTTTTCCTTTATTAATTTCAACATGAACATCAAAAATCCATTCCCTTAAAAAAACAGCAAACGCTAAAAGACGATCATATTTGGCTTTCAAGTGCTAAAATTCTAAAAAGAAAAAAAATCACATAGGCGCAGAGACTATTTCACTATTAAAACTTCACTACTTTCTTTTTTAACCAGGTTACTTGAAATTAAAAAAGGGGAAAAGGCCTAGTCTCATTCTCATTATACGGGCTGAAAATATGAGTGAAATTGCTCCACGCCGAAATTTTCTCCCAGCATTAACTATCAGTATCACAAGAACAAATGAATATAAATATACATAAAGTTGTATATTTTCCTGGTAAAAATTTTGCTCTGCTTTAGAGCTAGATCACTTTGAGAAGTCAAACCACAGAAAGTCCTTATGAAACACATATTATCATCCATACATATTTAAAAACAGTTCCTAATAACTTTTGAAACTATTTACATTATTTCTTTAAACAGCCCTATCTGAAAATTTATTTCAAGAAATACAGATTAGCGCAAATATTAAAACTGTTAAGTATTGGAAATGAAATCTTCATTTTTTGACTGAGAAGTCTGGGTGAGAGCACACCCAGAGGAAGCAGTTGCTTTTAACCCAAGAATGAATGTTACTTAACAGAAAAGACCTGCCTTTTCAGAAGGAACTAAAAATATGCCTTCCATATATGAATACGGATTAGTGCCAACAGCACCCATGCTTCTAGTTAACAGAGGGTGTCTTTTGTCACTTAAGCAATGCTTTTTGACAGTTTTAGAGGTTCTTATCCCAAGGACTTAGGTATTTATTGCTTTACACACTTGGGCTTTCTGCTCTTATCCACTGGTTCCTAATCACCAAATATTTAATTTTTAATGGGTCTGAAATTAGCTAAAGCATGTCTTTCAACAATAAAAGTTTAAGACAGTATCAGGGAAGAGCTTCTCTCTTATGGCCTTTTTCTGTTTTACCAGTTTTCTCTTTCTACAGACAAGCTAACGAGAGTTTGGGCCCAAACTGTTCATTAGTGCAATGACCCGATATGATTTATTGCATTCTTAGACAGTCTACTTCATTTTAGTGCTCTCACAGTGATGCACAGGAGACAGTGACTTCTTTATTAGGCCTGATTGAGGGATCCTGTGCTTTGAAACTGTTCAGCAAAAAAGGGTAATTTTCTTTGGCCCAAGTTTTCCCTAAAAGGGTATCTTTTTTATCGATGATTTTTCTAAATCACTTGACTTCTGCCATTTCCAAATTCTTGTCTTTCTTTACAAGTAATTCAACAACTCGCTCTTGAACTGCAAAAAACTTTCAGGCAAACCCACTTGTTTATGATAAAGGATGTAATAGAGCTGTTTCTGTAATATTTCATGTTTGTCCCCATTTGTACAACTTCTTGGGGCTGTCTGGTGCAGGGCCAGGAGCTGGACTTAGATGATCCTTGTGTGTCCCTTCCAACTCAGGATATTCTATGATTCTATGACTCTGAAAATAACCCCCATCATTTCAGGCTCCTTATTAATTCTCACATTAAGAAACAGAAGACATCTGTATGTGGGTGACAATGGTTTTTCTTGCCTGTCCCTGAACCATTCTTGAAGGAAGCTTACAAATTGTTTCTTGAAGTAAACATTAAGTGGTGTAGCAATATCTCATATCAGTTAGTCTCCATATTTCTTGTTTTTTATGCATGATAGTCTAAAGACATAAGTTTCCCAGTGCTATACACACTGAGAAGCCTATTCACTTGAAACTACTTATAGAGCTGAGCATTGCTTCCACTTTGTGCAAATTTAGAATTTCTGGGAGGAGGAACACGCTCCCAGCAGGACAAGCCTCCTTCTCTCCTCTAACAGGACTCCTGTACTTACAGCTTCTACTGCCACTTAAGTGCCCTGTCAGTGACCTCAGCTTTTAGTAGAACAGTTCAATCTACCTGCAGCTCACACAAGAGGTTCCCACTGAACATCAGAAAACAGCTTTTCACTGTGGGGGTAACCAATCATGGGAACAGGCTGCCCAGGGTGATTTTTTTGGCATATTAAATGAACCCATCTATACAGGGTCCTGGCCACCCAGCTCCAAGTGTCCCTGGTTGAAGAGGGCAGGTAGACCACATGACAGCCAGAGGTACCTTCCAACCTCAACCAGTCTGGGATTCTCTGAATTTGAAACACACCCTTCATTTAAACAGTAGCATCCAGAAATGACCTTAATCAAATCTTTGCAACTGTTTCTCCTGAACAACTGCACTGGATGAAGTGGGATTTGCATTTCCTTAGAGACTGTCCTACTGAAACATGTATCTAATTTTGAAAGAAAATCCTTTACCTTCTATATTTATGAACATATTTTATTTTACATTTATAAATCAAAAATAAATTTAAGACAATGCTAACATAAAAACTCACAATTACTCAACACTTAAAGATTCATGCACAGGAGACTGAGCTAAAAAATGCAGATAAAAAAGTTATTTTGCAGAACACAGTACAAAACAATTGAAAGATGAAGCACTAGTGAAGATTGTTCTGTAACCTGTAGAGTATTTTGGCTGAAAATATCTTACTGGAAAGAGTGGCAGACGTGGTAAAGCAAGCAAAAAAGTACAGGAGGGAAGATCAAGGTTTGTCTTGTAGAACAGCTGAATACTACAGTTTCCATGGATTTCATGAGTACAAGATAATGAGTAAACTAAGAATAAAATAAACCAATGTGTATGGTCACATGAGTATGAACATGGTTCTTAAACATGAAAGGCAAACTGATGGAAGTTCTCATCACGTAAGCGCAATCAAGAAGGGTAAAGGCTGTCCTGAATATGTAGGTAATGATGGCAAAGACAGGGTTATATGAAGGCTTTTCAAAACTGGCACTAACCACTGTGTTATTTAGACCACCTTTCCCCAAAAATGTCTGAAAAGACACCAATGTTTGTGAAGAATTGATAAAGTATGAGCAGCACAACATGGGGAATTTAACAGTTTTGTATTCCATACATTCTGAATTATATGGGAAAAAATTAGGCCAAATGATGTAAGATGAAAATACGCTAAATAAATTACTTCTTTGAAGAACATTGCTCATTTTAAAAGCTCAGTGGCATGTGATGAGAGGATGGCAACTATCCCTCTGTACCTCTTTAACTGTGGAAAGGCCAAATCAAGCTGACAAGCAATACTCCAGTATTGATTTTCTAGGAGTTTGACTTAACATTTTAAACTTTCCCTTTGAGAACTTCCACATATTCTATAAACAAAGCTGTCCTAAGCCAATGAAGGAAATGTGTTTTGGAAAGAAAGCCTAATGTCAACTTTAGTACTAAACACAAACCAGAAAATTCAGTCTAGGCATTAAAGCCAAGGTGAGAGTTTCACGCAACTAATCTATGTCTTCCACTCTAACAGGTTTAATAATGTCAGAAGATAGGTGGTAGTTGCTCTGGCCAGCCCCAACAGCTGCTGTGTTGGAAGTCAAGACTTCCTGATTCCCTTCTCTTGCTCTGTTTTATCTACTGTGCCACGTATCTAATGTGTCACGTATCAGGAGTGAGAAGGACAGATGTTGATGCACAGCCAGTTCACTGTTTGGGAAATTAAACAGCTTGCTGTCACTTCTGGGGCAGCAGGAACGTGGTTCACCTAAACTCTCCCAGATCTGAGGTTTTAATGTTACGAAGTCATGCACTCCTATTAACAAAAGAATCAACTGAAGAACCATCTACATGTAAAACTGCTTTTATGGGTATAATTATGTACTATGGTACACTTCACCACATTAGAAATTTGGTCTTCTCAGCAGGTACTCAGAGACTTTGCAAATTCACCACAGTTCCCCTCTATTCTTACGTAGCTCTGTAGAACACTCCCAGCATGACCCTACACTAAAACTTTACTATGTGGAAAGCTTTCCAAGGTCATAAAAATCAAGTAAATACAGACCTAAATATATGAGAAAGAACAGCTTTTTTTTCTGAAGTCATGCTGCACAGGCTCTTGAACTCATGTCCCAGAAAACTAAATTGTTCAAAATTTAACTATAAACTACAGAGAGATCAAGTGTAAATCTTTGTTGGCCCTGTCAGTTTTACAGCAAGCCTCATTGTATTTACTTTTCCATCAAACTTAACTTGTGGGATTTAAATGATTATCTGAAAACCTCAGCTTTTATTTTTTGTGCGTTCCAGTTCAAGTGAAAAGCTGTAGAGACAAAAACACAAAAATATATCTTGTACCCTAAAAAATTCTTGAGTCTCTAAAACAAAACAAAACTCAAACTATTTTTCAAAATGTCATAACTTCTAGTCAGTCTCGTGATACTGTAAACTGAACAATGGTTTTTAAAGGTCATGTTTGGCAACGATATACTCTACAGACATTTTTTTCTATAGATCTGAGACATCTGATGTTTCCTAAGCACTCGGTCTGCGATAATATCATGTGTTTGTCTAGTGTTTTCACAAAAGATCACCCATATTATAAACACACAGACCATACAACACTGATTCTCTGAGAAAAAACTCACAGAGCAGATTTCTATTGTCTTATCAGTTCTCTACCATTTACAGCTGACACATCTGCTTGCTGTAACTTTGCTTACACAAGTACTTTTACAAAAAGACTACAAAAAGTGATCCTTATTTAAAGCTCCTCCTTATTTCTGCTTCTCTGATTTAAAGTAAGTTTTTGATAGTGTGATCTCAGCTTTACATTAACAGTTTTGCTCCTGTTTCATAAGACATAAGATTGTAACACACAACAAAGAAAATCTCTTTCAAAAATAAGAAAATTTGATACTTGTTTATACTTAAATGACATTTCAATCAAATCATTACAATGTAGTGTAATGTATTTGTAATGCAATTGACAGTTATCTGAATAGGTACCTTAACCACTGAATGAAGTTTTTAAAAATATTGGGCTATAACTACATTATTGGAAATACTGGCTAAATTATCTCATGTAGGACAACCCAGATCAATCTTGACTTTTACAGTGTTCAAAGGATCAAAAATGTTGTATGCGGCACAAACAAATCAAATTGAACCATCTCATCTACGAACTGCTTCCTTTAGCTAAAATTGTAACACTTAACATGCAAATTCTATTTACTCTTACTAGTCCTCTCCCAAAGCAAATTTAGGCCACTGGGAGCAACAAGAATGGCTTCCTCCTTCGGCCTCTTCCTGCCTCGAACCCAAACAACTTTGCAACTGAATTGTTGTTGTCCAGAATACTCAGACCATGGCACTTCACTTGATGATATTTTACTCTTCCTGTGGAAGACACAATGCAATAAGCACTATCTTGAAACTATGTCCTTTTTATCTACAGAATAAAGTGCATTGTAATAAGTAAAATCCACTTAAGCAGCACGGGCAATGGAAAAAAATCATTCATACACTTCAAGAAACTAAAATTGTCACAGCCTGTATCTACTACTTTTCTTGCCACTGTTTAGACTTAATACTTTTGCAGCTGATAATTCAAATAATGAAACAGAAACAGGTTACTGTATGTAACCTCCTCCCACTATTTAGGTAATACCTAACATGACCTCACACACAGCAGCAAAATCACTTGATTTACTTCTGTCCTAATCAAAACTGTTCACCAAGTATGGTATTAAAAAGCATAAATTTTGCAATGGTTTTCTGATTGGGGTAATCAATGTTGAAGCACTGATCCAGCTACTGCTGGCCCCATTCCTGTCATCCCCTGATGTGTGAATCATCTTTCCTTAGGGAGCTCAGGCACCCCAGTGGAGTTGCCTGTTACCATCAGCAACAAAACACAGCTCTGCTGCTGATGGGTTACTTATTATCAGTCGCCTTTAAAGTCTCCTTTCATCTCACCCTGAGATCATGATACAAGTTCTGTGGATATGTAAACAGATTCTGTGAAGTGTAAACAGCAACATTTATCCTTATCTTCTAACTCTGCTGTATGAAACATTAAATCCTACAACACAGGGCATCATTTCCTCACATTTGCCAGATGGCTTGCAACACATTAAGTACACACTAAGCAATTCGTTCATAAAAGTTACCCACAGCAAGAACAGGTAACATGTAGGTTGGAAAAACCCTACATACACGTTCTGGACTCAGGCAGCCCTATTTTACTGCGCTACACGTGTGCAAGGACTGTCATTTTCATTATGACAAAGACAGCATTAATTACTAAACTTCTTGGTCCCTTCACAGCTGCACTGTGTTACAGCACAGAAATCTGATCACCAAAGCTACATACATCTGCTTGTTTTCAGCCCCAATGGGAATGAATGGCACGAGATACTGCTGCTCAGAGAGGGGCACTAGAGACCCCACTAACACACCCAATCCCAGAGGAAGCACAAAGTACACATTTCTATTTTCTAAAGATTTCTGTTTTCAAGGGAAGATGAAAGCCTGCTTAGAGGCCTTCAATAGAAAATGTTAGGTTTAAAAACCAACAGAGCTGGATGTTTCACTCCAAGTTTTTTTGGGTTTTGGGTTTTTTGCGTTTGGTTTGGTTGGTCTTGGTTTTTGGTAGGAAAAAACGTCATCTTTTTCTAACAAAAATGTAAGCTGTACTGAGGAATTGACTTAGTCAAAACAGTACTAATGAATAATGACTCAGTGAGTTAACAAAAATTCACACCAACATTCTTAAACTCAGTAACAATTTTTCTATTGTTGATGTGGTGATCCAGAACCACCTTCAGTGAACACTCAAAATATTAATAAAATTGGTTGCAGGTATGACACTTCCCTTAAACAGCAACACCTGCCTGGCAGAGAAGGAGTAGATAATGTTGTCGAGAGGGAAGGGCAGCTGCCACACAGAGGGCAAGAAAGAAAAATGCTTGATTACATCTGCTTTTATTTATTTTCTGCACTAGGCTCACATGCACACTTCAGTACTGGAAGAACACTGACACGCAGGCAACATCATCCTTGAGACTGGGCCAGGCAAATGATGTCTATCAGGAGCACCCCCTGCCCATTCCAAGAGGGCCTCCCAGCATGCCTCTGCAGTGCCACACACCTAGCACAACCCCAGGGCTCCAGAGCACAGGGAGGTGAACAGCAGTCCCTCCCGCATCAGCAGGCAATGGACTCTCATTCTTTCTGCCCAGGCATGAGACAGGGTATACACTCACTACAATAGTGAGCTCAAGCAGCCTTTATCCTGTGTTAGTAAAATTTAAACTTCAGAGATTACTGAGTCTTTAAAATACAAAAATTAAACTGTGTAATTATGGTGTCTCCTGGAGAGTTCATGTCAGTCATCACCAGAGTACAAGCCTCTGAATGGGAAGTGTTGTCAAAATTATCTAATTAATTTCATCAAGAGTTTGGCAGCAAACGTTCAAAAACACATGAGTAAACCATGTCATTTTTGCCCCCCAAAAAAGGAACTGTAAACTTACTGGTTCCACATAAAAAATAAAATGGCATAAAAGCCTTGAATAGATCTAGCTATTGTGGGTAAAATGCCAGCTGATAACTAACAGGTGTTGGATTTTATTTTAAATATGTGACACCATTCTTCCAGATCACAACATAATTTATATAAGTAGATAGATAAAGTAACTTCAAAGCAATGAAATCCCTATCAAGAAGATCTCACTTCATTATGATTAAAATAGCCTGTCTTTAATATTTTATTATTTTGACTGCAATCCACCTTGGCCTCTTGAAATTGGTATGATTTTAATGGACATGAGATAAAGTCTTTTTATGCCATAAACCCCCACACCTACCCCCAAACAATTAAAGTATTGGCACTGCACATAACCAATTAAAACCCTTACTTTATGCAACACAGCAGGTGAACAGGATTTCCAGTGCTAAAACATAGAAAATATGGCCCCAATTCAAAACTGCATTCATGCAAATATTTGAGTTTCACGTGAGTAGTAGCAAGGAAGCAGATGTAGCCAACACTTGCCAATGAACTAAAATACTGAAGCCTGTACTAGTAGCGTAATAATGATTAATGTTACCTCTGTAGTCAAAACGTGATATTGCCTAAAATTAAAAAAAACCCAAACAGACTTTGCCTCAAGAATACAAAATTTCATGGCTCTCATAAGATTACTTTTGCAACCTGAACATTTAATCATATCTACAGAATTTGTCTCCACTGCTTTATTTCTAAATTATTAACATTTCTGTAAGCCAGTGCTTTCCAAACACACACTGGTAACAAAACTATCTCACTTTAATGTTTGAGCTTGCTGCCCAGAGGATCTCTACTTGTTTGTCATGCTGCTTCTTCATCCAGCAATAGCTCATCTCACCATATACAGAACAGCCTAATATGCACCTAGGCTTTTGTGCATGAAGGCAAAGCATTTTCCACTCCATAGTAACACCTAATTAAAATAGGCTAAGTATAGCAGCTGAATGGGGCCATACTACAGTAGATGTTGATGGCCACAGAACATAATTGTGCCTACTGCCACTTCTCTGAAGAGGTCTGATTATCTCTAGCCACTGTTTCTCTCTGAGGATGGATCTGGATGGGAACACCTCGCACTGTACAATATTTACCTGTTTGTGACTACTGAATTACCTCCTCGACACAGGAGTACTATGTCCAACAATACCACATGAGTGGCTGGCATGGTTTTAAGAGCAGCGTTAACTCCTGGACTAGAAACAAAAAAAATGCATTTAATTATCATGCAAAAAGTAAAGAATGCAAGAATATGACAGTTGCAAACCCACAGGGCCCAGTCTGCAGTGAAGGACATGATCAGTATTAACCCTGCTCTGCATCATTAAACTTCTTGAGAGTCCACAGTTCACAAGTAAAATAAAACCTATCTTCTCTTTCTTTTTTACCTTTGGTAACTACATAAAAATGGCACATGGCGCTCTATCTCACTACCCTTCCTTCTGACTTTAAATATTACCTGAAAAAGCTTTGACTTTGGCTCCAAGCCCTGGCAGAAAGTAGGCTTTTTCAGCTAACAAGGGTCTGGAGGTTTTACAAGACCATGGGGGTTTTCAAAATTTTCTTCCACTTTTGCAATAGTCAAATTACTACATCATGTGCCAGATTTAAAGTGGCATTTTATGGATTCCTTTAAAAAGGTACTCATACTTTAAGACTACTTTAGGACATGCAAGCAGTTAATTAAGTACAAAGGCATCTCTACTGTATTTTCATTATTCTGTAAAGGCCTTCCTGAGAAGGAGATGGGATTTTTTCCTAAAGGCAAAAGAATTATCTATCCACTAATGTACTCTGCTCTTAATAACTGAAACTCCTTACCTGTGAGCTGTCACATTTTGCTAACATGCATTTCTGCTCAGATTGCATTTTGATAGGTTTTGACCAGGCAAAAGGCTGCTACCATTACTAATACAGTGACATATACAGGCAGGAACGGAAAAAATCAATACATACCACCAGCAAAATAATCACACCAGAAGAAATTCATCCAACATAGACAAATGGACCATCTAAAAAATCCACCAAATCACTGTCATGCATGGCAGACTCAATGAGTTGTTATTCAGTTCTCTACAACTGGAGATACATGGAGAATATTTAATACCTGAACAGGTATGTATGATCTGCCTTATCTCCTTTGTGCCCTCCTGGTACAGCAACTTCATCAAGAACCATGTAACAATTTTTCCTTCTTACCCATCCAAGAAAAACCAGCAGTAATCAAACACAAAGTATCTGAGCATCCCCTCTGAAATAGCTCCATGGCTCAAAAGACACAGCTCCAACCATGAAAAATGCCTCACTCAGACCCAAAATTCTGTATTTCTCCATCTCATACACCAGCTTGCAGCTCACACAAATATTACAAGAACACCATGATATCTCAGACTGGCAGCAAAATCAAGGTCAAGTCCTTCTTTTTATCATGTTGCTGCACTGTCCCACACAGGAAGCAAACAGGTGGAGCTTTCCTTAACTAGAACATCCTGTAATTGAATTTAGTAGCAAAATCTTTGGAGTTTTGAAGTGGACTATGTTAACATGCCTATGCCTCAATAAAACCACAAATCTGTAGGCTTTTACTCTATTCCATTTTACTCTATCCTCATTTTCCATATTTCACACCAACGGCAGTAAAATGGTTTTTCAGCCTTTACATGTGATTTCTAAATAAACTCAAAAAAGACCCCATGCACTTTGAACACCTAGTTAATCACTAACACTGAAGTCGAAAACACTTTAATTGACAGATGTATTTGAAAAGTGATACTTAACAAAGCAACATGAAGAGAAACACAGACACTTGTTTCACTTGCCAACATTGTTCAAAGTCAACAGAAAAACAAAATTAAAATAAATACAGCAGTGCACCACACTACTATGCCAATCAGACCACAGAGGAATGACCATACATCGTTTTGGTCTAAGTCACACACAGAAAGACTATTAAACAAGAGCAGAGAGTTTATCACTATGCAAGGGTGTGATTCCCTGTATTTCCCACTGAATCTTACAGAGGTATTTGAAGCTCAAAAAAGAGACTGACTGACTAGAGGACACCAAAGGACAGCATCCAGCTTTCTGAAATACCCCCGAGGCAACAGCATGCTAACCTGAAAGGCGACTTTCAAGGGACAGCTCCAAGGGAAGATCAACCATTGGCAACACACTTAACGACCTGAAAAAGAATGCACCTCTCTCAGGGGGTACTATAACTCTACATCCTCTATCTCGTGAAGGCAAAGGCCATGTTTCAAGTCTGCATGCCCAGAACTAGGCGTACTGATGCCTGTACTGTGAAGCGTTGAGCACGCTCTTCTTTTTTGTCTGAAATTCAAACCCATTGATAGGATACACTCCACTCCAATTCACTGAACTCAGGCTGTATCCAAAAATGTCAGGGTAGCAGCAGCACAACCATCCTGTAGCACCTGCCCAGTGATACGACACCTCTGTTTAATGATGCTTATAGGATTCCTTTACCACAGGGACTTTTCAGAATGTCATCCTTATTTTAATATCCTGAATCCAGACTTCACAATTGAGAACTGATAATGGACTACCTCCAGTTCTGAAAACCATCCTGTATGTGACCAGCAACAGTAAGAAACTTATTTCTGCAGGAAGTTCTACATTCTACATTGCACCTTTTATTACAAGTTTATCATATTTTATAGGTAAAGTTATGCATATGAATACATGCATATGCAATACCAGTAAAAAGAACAGTCACCATTTTGGAACACATGTGTTTGAGAATGTGTGTTTGAGAATGAGACCATCTCTTAACTCCATATAGCGAAGAAACATCAACACTCTTAGCGAAGTTATTTATCATTTCATTTCATCCAATGCATGAATATTATATTCATACAGTATCATGTTTGCACAATGTCATAAATAAAATTTGGACTAGAAAAAATGCACCTGACTCTAAGTTAGTATTTTTGCAGCATTCTAACAATTTTCTCTTAGGTACTGATTTGTAATATAATTTGTTATACCTAACGTAAATTTGCTGAATTGGGTATAGTGGTTTTGCTTTCTTGAAGACTCTCAGGAATAAATCTGGATACTATCAAATATACTCCCAAATAATGATACATTCTTTGTTCATCAGGGCTATGATATCCACCATTGTAACTGTATCAGAGTAAGAAATAACATTTCACTTAATTTTACAGCATATTATTATACCAGGATATGACACTAAAGAAGCATCTTCCCAGCTTCAGGTAACTGTGTTTGTTAGTATCATGAAGCCTTGACAGATCTGAAATTTCTGGTATTGTATCAAAAAAGCATTGTCGTATTTTTACTCCCATTACTCTCTGTGTACCATTGCAACTTCTCACCTTTTTCTTTCCCTTAATATGATTATGTACCCTTTTTGGATCTAGCCGTAAAATTTCCTGAAACACTTGGAAACTTACCAATACATACAAAAAAGTCCAAACTATTTCTTCCAACATACAGAAAATTATCTCTATTTCACTGCTTGGTCACCTTTCATTAGGTTCCCTGGTAAAAAGTGGTAAAATGCAGAAGGAATAACTCCTCGTGAAATTCTGCAGGCATTCACTAACCAGGCTGCCCACTACTTCTCCCACAGCACTTGCCAAGTGTGTGATTCAGGCACCTTAGGGGGTTATTCCGTGTTTCATGGATAGTTCTCCTTTAACTAAGGATATTACTGACTTTCTAACTAATATCCCATCACTGACTGGAGCCATACTCAGCCTGATTTATTAAGGACCACAGTCCAAAAGGGGCAGACATCCTTTTCACCCATACAGATGGGGACCACACTGGTCCCTCCATGGAAGACCTGGGTCATGGAAGATCATGATCCAGTATGCCAATGTTAAAATACATGAGAGCCCAAACCAGCAGGAATTGCTTCTCTTGGCATGGAATTCAGCAGTTTGCCCTCTCAGTAACAGTGGCTTACAGACCTAGGAAACCCCGAATCTGCTTATTAGCTTTAGTACAGAATTAAGGAACTCCTTAGGTCCTACAGGTCAACTTGCAGGCAGATGATGGACTTGTGGAAGTGTACTTGTGTCAGCCTACGAAAAAATACAGAGGTGCTCCCATTATACCATTGGTAGTGGGCAAGCGGTTGCAAGATAACAAAGAGGGAAACATCTACCAGCAACTTAAAAGGATCAGTTTTAACCACTGTCCAGATACCTTTCACATATCAGTTATATGAAAGTTGCTAAACAGCATACACCTCTGCAGAACCGCTTGTAAAATTTCAGTTACATTGGATTTGCTTGTCTCAATTCCTCTGTCTTTGAAAAAAACCAGAGAACTGCTGCAGCCAGTAAAAATGTATGTGCCCCTACATGGCATTTATCTGAATAAACAGGAAATCCAAAAATCTATTTTAACAAGCCAGCTATACTGAGGGTAGATAGCATGTCTTAAGGCTACTGACAAATTAAAATAGAATATTCAGCTTTTTGAAAACATCAAGAATAATTCAGACCAAGAGTGACAAGTGTGTACATTTTCAGGTTCAAAGAAACACTGGTTAAGTTTCAAGCTGTAATGAGAGTATCCCCAGTGTCATGCTGTAAAGCAGGGCCTGCCCTATTGTATACCTTCTATATTTTACAGCCTTTGCATGCCCTAAGGGACCAGTCATTAAAAGGTCACTTCAGAAGTAAATTACTTTCTCCCTCGTGGGAAGTTTCTACAAAGTAAGAACCTAATGCTGACACCTCCCCACAGCAGGGCATTTATTGTCTCTTCCAGAGAGGGCAAGCAGGGTTATGAATCTGATGGCAATAACAGAGGCACAAATCAGAACACAGAGAAATGAGAGAATTTAACAAGAAAGGCTGGGAAAAATTCCTCTCTACCATGCAAACTTCACCTCTAGCCATAAGCACAAATAATGGCACTAAATAAGGCTTCTCCTACCATGCCTTTCCTTCTCTAGACTTCTCTATAAAAGATGCTTCTGAAAACCAAAGTTTGCTAGACAAATGACTGAAATCCTAATTTTAATCACAAAATTAAACAGCAAATCATACTTGAAACAGATGAGCAGGCACAGTAGACATTTTCAAGAAAGCAAATTTCCATTAAAATGTCTTTCTTCTTGGTAAGCCTACTACTTGGGATAGATTCTCCTGATCAGAGTGAGATTCTAGGAACTCCTCCTCCTCCACAAAACTGGCATCATTGACAGAACTTCCTCTTTCAGCAAAAAAATAAGTAACTCTCTGATATAACTGCAACTGTTTCCTGGATTTACTGAACTCTGTAACACCTGAAAACAAAGATTTAGAATGTGAAATACAAGCATTTAAATCCATTTCCCTTTCTCTCGAAAGAAATGTTAATTTTTAAAGAACATCAAAAGAGCAATACTGTCTAGAGATATCTCCCATACGCTCATTGTCATAATGTTGACATTTAGTAATTGAGTGGATTTGAATAGGCAATACAATTCAACTAGAACAAGCATAAGTTTGAACATGGCCATCAACATCCTTCAGTTTGGACAATCAGCCAGTAGTCAGGAAAAGAAAGGGGAGAACACAAATTTGGTGCACAGTCCCACAGACTGGGAATACTCAATAAGCACTGAGTAAAGTATTAAGCAAAACCAAACAACCACTTACATCAGATTTGGAGGACACGTTTTCCTCCATGTCAGAATCACTGGGATCTACAATATCATCAAATGGTGGCAGAGAAAGCGTCTTCCTTTCCAGTGCATCATTTTCAATTTTGACTCTCCCCACCTTGAGCTGAGATTTATCCTTTGTCTGTTTTTTGTCAGCTGAACAAGTAAGAATCAGTGGTGGGGCACTAGGAAAACTTTTAAATAATGAATCTGAGCTGGGTTTTTTTCTCTTTCTTGCAGAAGATTCATCAGCGTCCAGCATAGATGGCCTTTTTGTGAGAGTCTTCTTTTCTTGCTGCTGCCCACATGTTATGGAAAGGATGGGGGTGTTTTCAGATTTTGGCTCCTTGGATATGGGTTTGGGTTCCTTGAAGGCCATCTTAGGAACCATTTTTTCATCTTTCAGTGGTTTGTTTTCTTTGGGTTTCTTAGAGGATTCTTTGGAAGATTTGTTATGTTCCCTGGAAGGTTCTTTGAAGGCACTTTTTTGTTCTTTTGAGTCTTTAGAAGTTTTTTCTTTGTGCTCCTTTGTTAACTTCTGGGTCTTTGAAAAACTGTTACTACTGCTGCTGCTATTTATGTTCAGGATCCTAGCTGGGTCCTGCAAAGAGGAGATGCAAAATTTTACTTTTAAAAAAAAAAGAAAAGGAAGAACCCTTACATTCTCAAAAGGCAGACACAATATGGACATAGTGTT
Source organism: Myiagra hebetior (assembly GCA_013397015.1). Lineage (NCBI taxonomy): Eukaryota > Metazoa > Chordata > Aves > Passeriformes > Monarchidae > Myiagra > Myiagra hebetior. Next base: position 73,664 of record VWZQ01005206.1, on the reverse strand, counting down.
CATATTAAAAACCTGGAATTGCAGGTGAGTAAACAGGAATAGAAATAACTATATAAGAACAGATAAAAATCCCTACATTTGGTCAAAATATCTGTTACAAACTGGTAGAACATGAGCAGTTACCATTGCTTGTCAATATTAGCAACAAATTTTTATCCTAGGAATTATACCAGTCTCTTAAAAAACATTGTTAGATTAACATAAAGCCAGTCTAGGAAATGTTTATCATCACCATTACCTATGAGCAAAATAAAAGCACCAAAAAAAATTAAGATACAAACATACAATGTCAACAGAATTACTACAGGATCAGAGGAAAACACGACGACATTTCATGCGAAGTTTGACTTCTCTACTGTGATCCTCCAGGTTTTGCCAGATCTTTTTCCTCATAAACAATAACAACTCTGGGTCCAGCCCAGTTACGGAAGATTTGATTGGACAGACAATAGTCACTGTCTTTTTATAGAAAACCTCCTAAAGCTGAAAAAGCTTCCTTCTTTGTATCTTTGTCTCTGCTGAGCCTTTAATTATAATTTTCTTTTTAATTGAACTGTTTTAAGTGACAAGTGCTTCTCAAAATGTGGTGACTCAGAGGTCCTATATGAGAGATAAAACCAGAAACAGCAGAGCAGTATCATTCCTCACTCAGTTGAATCTGAAAAGTTGAAGTGGCAAGGAAAGTGGTCATCTGCAGCTAGAACTGGCAATAAAGGAATCATCCAGAATGGGTCAGACAGGATCCTTTCTTCTGAGAATTAACACCTGGCAATCTTTAAAAGACAAGAACATTTCCAGCACTGCCCGCTTTCACTGAAATACCAGCAGTGGGCTCTCAGTATCTCAAAAACACCCAGCAGACTAACTGCACTGCTATAAACACTAAACACGTGTCCCACCCTACACAAGACAAGGCCCATTTTTACACCACTTCAAATCTGCAAAGCGACATTTCAATTTACAGGAACCTACAGTCGAGAAGTTTACACTGCTTACTTTCTTCCAGGCTGATTATAAGCATTTCTACCTGTATGTTGCCCAGGAAGTGAGAAACTTTTAGAAAGAAACACATTAACGTGTATTGCATACACCCTTTTCCTTTACCTAGAACAGACATGTATGTAAGGTGTATCTGGCTGTCTAAAACTGCCACAGATTTACAGAACTGTAGAGAGGGAATCATATTCAGCTTGTCTTCCACCTTACTTAACCACCCTTTTACTCACAACACAGACAGAACTGCAGAAGTGCAGCGGAAAGTAAAGGACCAAAGCAGGACATGGCCACCCTCATCCTCCACAGGAGCATTTAAAATAATGCACACAGTACAACTGCTCTGAAAAAAAACTATCCAAGAAAACAAAGCAGAATTAACATGTTAATGCAAGTTGTGTCAATTAGAGGAGAAAGGAAGACTGAGACTACATCCACTGATATGCTTCCTGCTAGTAGAACACTACTTATAACTTGTCCAATCAGGATGTGTTAAGTCAGTGTTTAATACTCTAGGACCTGAAATGTCTACACAAAACTTGTGCAGAAACTGCAGTATCTTCCTTCTCCTCTGCAGCAATAGGTATTATTATAATACTTGTTGGAGTATAAAGGTATAGCAATAGGAAATTATTAAGTAAAAATAATTACTTGGAAATGCTCTTCCCTTCTCATTATCTTATTTAGTGAAACACTGAGCTTCCACACAGTGCTGCACAAATAATTCAATTACACGTTTTCATGAGATGCTTCTTGCATCTGTACTGCACATGTATTTTTGCGTCAGATTTGGTAAACTAACTATATATTTATATAACACACATATCAACATTAACATTGGCCAGAAGCATCAACAATGAACAATACTATAATGACATCTGAATGTCTAAACATAAGACACTTCCTCATTTCCCAGGCTAGCAACTAAAAAACTAAAACAAAAAAGCACTTAGCACTCCTTGAGATGTTTTACTTGAGTCATAAGACCTTTCCTGGTGCTCTTCTTTAAGATTAAAAAAAAAAAAAAAATTAAAAAAATTGCCAATTTCCTTTGAGGAAAGACCAGAACCAAAATATNTTTAAAAATAAAAAAAAAAAAAAAATTAAAAAAATTGACCATTTCCTTTGATGCAAGACCAGCACCAAAAGTTGACCTATGAACTAATTATTAATGCTTCTAGTGCCACATCATGTTCTATCATGCCAGAGCTGTGTTGCCCTGGGGAGGAATAAAACATGTGTAATTACTAAACTATACAGAAAAATTATCTCTCTTACTGGTCTCCTTATAGCACATTATTTTACATATAGCACGTGTATTTTACATTTCAGAAGGAGAGTCTCATTTTAGAGGTTTTCCAACAGATGAGCTCTGTGAAAATGGTTCTCGGCCACAGTAGTATTAAAGCCAAAAGAAACTTGAGATCTGTCTTCTTTCCAGTTTTAAAACCAGACTTTTTTCTTCTTCCTACAACATGGAAGCTGATATTTTCATAGAAATCGTAGTACAAATACGTGACATACTTAAGAGATAGACCTCCCTCACATGCTCTCTTAGAATTACCCTTCCTTAAAGGCAGCCAACCCACTGCTTTTATATCTACATTCATTTTCTAAGTACATTCTTTTCTTACTTCCTTAATTTCTGCAATGACCCAAAAAGAAGCCAACAATGACACAGAGGAGATGGCAAGAGGAACATAAAAGCTGTATGACAGAAAAAAGTCAAATTACATTCACCAGTAAGTTATATCGAACCTAATGATGAACACAGGATGCTGGTAGGGATGAAAAGTGGCTGAAGATTCATATCATGTACAGCATAGATCTTAATGAAAATCAGAATGCACTTTCAAACCATTTTCTTATTTATCAGAATTTGATAGGGTGTTTAAAGGTCTCTTTCTTTTCCACCTTAGCAAGTGTTGCAAGAAATAAGAGTAAATAAAGTAAAATAAAACACTCTTTTTTCAAGTTCCTGTGAAAAACTGGGATCATGGGGTTTTGACAGGTAATGCATCTGCACACCATAGTTTACATTTGTGTATTCATCAAATACTGAAGCAACCCAAATCAATGTTAGCCTTTGTTTTGTTGCATAACAAACAGTATGCAAAAGAATAATACAGCAACACAGGCACGTCAAAATACCTGCAGATGTCATCTTAAGCCAAGTAATACCATGTACATACAGTACCTCAAGATATACAGTACTGCTATATAAAAGGGGCTAACATACCTTTAAAAATATGTATTTCAGAAAGCACAATAAACATCTAAGATTTTATCAGCAAAGAAAGCCACTGTGCTACTGTAACTGTTGTACTCAACTCCTGCTCAGATTTTGGCCAACACAGCTCATGCTAAGGCCTCAGTTGCATTCTGGGAGCACACAGAGCATCTCGTAGGCAGGACAGGTGCCCAGAAAAAGCTAAAGGACCATTACGCTGCCCTGTTTACCTGAAAATTACTATCTCCTGCAGCCATCATCTTTGGCAGTTTCATCACAATCTTCTAATTTACAGGAATTACATAAACCATACCTCCAATCTGGAAGGCATAAAACATCAGTTTATTAAAAAAAGCCCAACTTTTGAAGTTGATTCACTATCAGATGGACTGCTTAGGCTTTCATATTTCCCACTGCAAAATAAAGTATGCCAACATCATGACAGAGGAGGAAGGATAAGCACCCTCACACTCAGCTAGGTAACCTTATCTTCTAATGGATCTCAAGTGCATGGATTAAGAGTTACAGATTATAAACTAAGAAACTTTGTGATTTCGGGGGTGAATTCACTTTATAGACTAATCCAAACAAAGGGAACCAACACTGTTTGTTGTGTTTTTGTATTTCTTAATGAGCTCATGAAATTAAGTTTAAATCACAAAGCACATCGTCCTGTAAATTCAAGAGACACAAACAGACTGTGATAGCTGCTCAACAGGTAACACATTTGCAGATTAAAACACTTCTGTAACTACAGGGCAAAAAATGGTGCTGAACTGTACATGTTACAGAGTTGGGTTCTGACTTCACACCACAAAATGTAATTCCCAATTTGTTTTAATGTGAGTTTGAATAAGTAGTAACTTCTGGAAACCATTGCAAACCTCAATTGCTGACAGACATTAGGAACCAAATTAAGAAATGGAGCATTTGGGAGGGGTGGAGGAAGCAGAGGGGCAGGGGCAGCTCATTATATTTTATGAAGTCATTAAATTGAGCACATTGGCATGGCCTTGTCAGTGGACTGTACTCTGAGTTTACACTACAAATTTAGTACTAGTGATCACAAAAATGTGCATTATTTTAATTTTTAATTTAAAAATTTTATGCCTATTGAAATAATGTGTCCATATTTAGCCAGTGGACTAGAATTAGTCTTAAATATGCCTACTGCTCTCAAGAGGAAAAGAGAAGAAAGATATCTAAAAGTAATTCCTTTCCTAAAGGTAAAAGCAAATTCATATTCCTGTTGAATACAAACTTGTTTATTATTGAACAAAAACACTAGCTGATGGGGGGAATGGGGAGGAGTAAAAGAAAAAAAAACCCAAGAAAGAAAAGCACAACATTTTGAGAACCTCCAAAAATACTGTAAGGTAGGAGATTAATTTACCTGCTTCCCACAAAAATTTACTAAACTTTTCACACTTCAGTTTAGGCCAGCCCACCAAACTGTTATGATCTATGACATCAGAAGAATCAGAAGCAGATGGAGAATGCGCACTGGTTTACAAAGCTCACTGGTTTAACAGTGAAGGCCAACTGGGGGAGCATAAAATAACTTATGTTTTATCTGGCCACACACACAGGAATAAGAGCTTTTGTTTTCTTTGTTTATAAAATAAATCTCATTTCACTACAGCTGATACAACAATTCATTGCAAAAGACATAATCATCCCCCCAGAAAACCTAACCAAGCTGCTTCTCTATTCTGTGCATGTAATATTTAAATAATACAAACAGGCACAGTAATAGCACTGATTTAAAGCAACACAAAGTATCTGCAGTCAGCCTGCAGCTATTCTTATATTCTGAAAAAATGCATGATATAAAAGTGTTCCTACATTTCTGCCTGACATCTGTATTTCCTGGATTAAAGCTTTGGTTTAGAATCAAAATACCAGGGCTCACTAATATCATCTCCAATAAATCAGATGAAAAAAATCTCTTTAGAAATACAAACATCTCTATTTAATACATATTTCAAAAGAGAATGTGACAGATATTGACACTTGTCTCTGACTTCATATTGTATTGTATTTTTCATAAGTGAATGCTGAACCAAGAATACAACTTTGTTCCAGTGGTTTTACTGTTGTTACTTAAATTCTTACCTAACCATAAAGTTTATGTGGTACTTTGCAGTGGCAAACAGATAAGCATAAGGTTCTGTTTTTTCCATACTCAAAGTTTAAAACTGGCCTCAAAGTTAACTCTGGTATTCACAGACAAAACAAACCAAAACTGGGCTAAGCACATCAAAGGGCTATTGCTGCAGCAGAAAAATCCCGAAGTCACCCAGTACAGACATCTGGTGCACACTTTTGGTACAAGCAACTTATGTCCAAGAACTATCAAGACTTTCCTGCAAATCTTATTCTAGAGGCATATTTAAATGAAATTTGGACCACTGAAGTGGTTCCACCACTGGGGTTACTCCAAAAGACAAAACCAAAAATCTATTTGTACACTGGCTGGAACTTTCCTACATTCCAACCAGAACAAAAACACTAAAGATGAAAATTCAAGGCTTTTCAGCTCCAAGAACTTATAAAAAACCCAAACTTTACTGTTACACTAAACCCAAGGTCATCTTGTGTTTCCATTTCTCAAGAACAGCTTATAATTCTCAGCAAGGCTGATATTTACAAGTCTTTCTTTATGAGATAAAAGAACAACCGCTCTTAAGTGTTTGTTCCAAGTTGGACAGGGTGAAGAAGAACAATCAAATAGCCACATATTGGATATCCACATATTGGACTGACAAAAACTAGTGTTTGAAAAAAACACTTCTCCCCACTATTAAAAATTCTAGGGATGGAATCCTGAGATGTGATGCATGTCTAACCTCCTCAGGTTAGACTCACCTAACTGCAAGCGTGGGCCAAACTCTCTGCAGATGTTTGAGTTACTTCAGCAAGAAATTACAGATTTCAAGCACTAGTTTATATAGACGAGTGCAGCAAATACACACTTCACGCTGCTTCACTCCATCACACTCCACACCTGCCAATTTTCCACATCAGACAGAAGTTCACTGTCTAAATATGGTTTGGAAAATAACATCCCAGGTCAACACTTGCTTACAAAACACAGAGAGATTCAAGACTTACCATGGTGTATGGTTACTAGGCAGAGCATTAGTACAGGACTCAGTACCATATCAGTACCTCTTTGAAGTCCTTCTAGAGGTGTTTGGGTTGCTTATTAACCCAAGCCTCAGCACACCTCCTTTTGACATGCAAAGCAAGACATGGGTGAATCAACATTACAGCCAACTCTTTAGAAGTGACTGAAAAATGAACTCCAGAGAGCTACCTACCAACACCATAAGAACCCCTATTAGAGATGGCAAAGTGTGAGAGCCACTCTAATTTGGTATCCAGGTAGATGGAGATACATCCTAGTCTAACCAGCAGCACCTTGCTTCAGCACCTGGCGTAGCCAGCTGCTTTCCTTTGAGGCATTAAGCACTCATTTTAGCATGCCAAAGTAAGTACCTCCAGTTTAATCCTCAGATTATACCCTCAGCTTCTCATTAGGAAAATAACCACACCTCCATATATTCTTTAAATGTTGCAAGACTGCCCGCATTAAAGATTGTGAGGCACTGATGTACAACACACACCAGGCAGAAACATGTCAAAGAACATTTTTTGCCTGTCCTTGTTTATTATGTGCCCCTACTATCTTTTCATAGGCATACCCTTAATTCACTACCTGACGATTCATGCAAGATACGAGATTTGGTGCAGATAATGAACAAGAAAGTTATTAATAAAAAGGGGTATTGCTCCTTGCAGTACATGCACTGCAAGATTAAGTAACATACTTCAAATTGACAAGATACTACAAAAGAAAATAAAAACCCAAACAATTTAATAGAACAAAGAGAAGGCTTGTGTTGCATTTCTAATGTGAATAAACAACAACATGTTGTTGAATAAACAACAACAATGCTAATTTCCTATAGCATTGATTCATTTTGTCAAGAAATTATCTGCTGTATCAGAAAGGTTCATCTGTATTACTCAAGAGGTTCCTTGGACTATACCTTTTTACCACATTTTAAGTTGGGGATTCAGTTAGATGTCCTAGAGACCAATGACACATCGCTGTCTCTGGAACATCTAGACAAGAATTAATCTCTGGAATTTAAACAAAAAAAGCCTAAATAACACAGCTTCAAGTTTCACTCTACACAAGTATCCCTAAAAATGCTTAATAATTGAAATTATTATTATTATAGTATTATCTCATAGTCTTTACATTTCCATGGATCACACTTCCATCACTGTAATCCTCTAATACTACAAGAGACTATTACAATTCCTTCTGGAAAAGCAGGAAAACAATTTTACAAACCAGAGAACACTCACCAGCACTTGTTCTCATAGCCATCCTTGTACTGCAGTATTTTCACATGGCAAACAGTAAGTACACAGCAAAGAAAAGTCAAGACCTGCTATCATTGGTCTACATTAAAAGATTGCAAAAAACACCTAGAAATTTTTTTAATTAATTTAATTACCAGGAAAAGCACCACTAGTTCAACTATCTTCCAGTAAAATAAGTCTCACCTTTGGCCCATGAGATGATTTCTTCTTCACTTCAGAAAAAGACAGTGAGTTACTGGGAAGGCTGGGGAGATGAAGGCTCTGCCCTGAAGAAAACAATGTGCCATCTGACATTACCATCATCTGTCGTAAGAGGGAAAGCATGTCAGTAAAACATTACCAACAACAACAGCATCTCAACTGCCTAGCAAATCACACTGGTAGGAGAATAAAGGTCCAACATATCTAAGTCAAACATACCTCAAGAAGGGATAGTTTGATGGAATCACACTGGTAAGTAATTAATCTTCACCAAGCAGAGTCTGTTTTGCCCATGATATTAACTGGTAAGCAATCTCCCTGACTATATCCTGACCCATGAGCCTTCCCACCCTATCGTCTCTCCCTGCCCTATTGAGGAGGCAGAGTGAGTTACCAAGGTTAGCCAAGGTTAACCCACCACAAAGTACACTGTAAAAACGGACTGAGGTTGTAAAGTAAAAGCAGTATGTCTGTAATTTCAGCTTCTTACTTCGGGCTTCTGTGTTATCTAGAGTACAGTAAGCTGGGTGGCTGGTAAGCATGCAGACAGTTTGCTATTAAGAGGGTCTAGCTCCCTTTCTTGATTTTAAAGACTTAAGTACAAACAGATCATTTCCAGAAAGCACACATAAATCAGTCATTACTGAGCAGTTACCTGACATGTAAAGATTATTCCTTCCATCTGTGGGAAGACAAGAGGCTACCATCTTGTCTTCTGCTCCAGTGCTGCTGTGCCTGGGTTTCATGATTCCTGCCACAGCCATTCATTTATCTACTGTTTCAAAGCTCTAAATGCCAGAGACAGCTTACCTGCTGTCTGACAAGCCATGCAAAGCTGGAAAGAAGATGCAGAACTCTGCACCTGCAAGGAAACATCTCTCTCTTCCCACAGGCTCCCATGCACAAAGTGGCTCTGGTTTTGTGGATGCCCTATGTGGTTACCCTTGCCTCTTCAGATGACTGAAACATCCTTTGACTCAGGAGACAGGAATGAGCTGACCCATCGCATGCCTCAAGCACACTACATTAAAAATACTGGGAAATCAAGGATGTAGATATGTATATTCCAATGCTACCTCTCCAAGTCAGGATGATATTTTATTGCCTACAGCTTCCTGAAGACAGGATTTCAGTTTTTAAAAAATCTAAAAAAATTATTTAAACACCACTCCAAATGAATCTTGCTGTAGACCACTTTGCTCAAAAGATACATGGCAACCTGGGGAATATTAAGAAACATGTCTAGGTAATAAAAATTATTTTTTATCAGCCTGTTTTCAACACTGTAGCTAGATTCCAAAGGCAGAGGAAGAAGGCAATTAAGCTGTTCTGAACCAGAGCCTGCTAAAAGCCAAAAGTCTGAAAAATCACCTGTCCAAAAGCAGCTACATTCTTCTGTAATCATGGCAATGTTGATTGCAATTAGGTATTGTGAATCACAATAAATGATCCTCTAGCCAGACAAATATTTTTTAATCTCAACTTGCCAAGGCCTTTGGTTGCACTAAACTCAGCTGTACAAAAGAGACACCGCAAGCTATCAAAGAACCCAGAAGGAAAATCTACAGCCACATGTCCACACCATAAACCTGTACAACAGGTAGAGAAAATGCACATCTCTATCATTATTTTCTCACAGAGGATGCCAAATGGGTATTAAATAGTATTGTTCTTTAAGTCAAACTCTGCACTATTTTTTAAAGCCACAAATTTGTAAGAACATATAGTTTGCATAATACGAGTCATTCAGAAAAAGCAAAGTTACCCACTAGTTACAGAGTTTAAGCAGAAATTTTATTGCCCAAAGTAATTTTGTTCATACATTCATATGAAAAAAAGATGCATATCCATGTGGAAGGCAAATTTAGTCAGGAGAATCAGGGTTTGCCCTACCCCGAAATTAAAAACCAAAGAAACAAAAACTTTGCCAAAAAATTCTTGCTCCTAATGTTGGAAGCTGCCATTTTCTCCCTGAAGCATAGAAGTCTGACTCACTGAAATAAACTCACTGAGGTTAAACCACTGCATAAACTTTCTTTTTAAAATTCAGAAGCATTCCAGTTTAGAAATATTCATACATTCATGATTGTACAAAGGCATTCTTAGAAAGTTGACTTTTTTTTTGAAGTGTATGGACTTCTAAGATTTCTGACTTTCTGGCAAGTATTTGGACCATTAACAGTCCCTGTATTACAGACTGTTTCAAAACAGGATGACAGTCTACAGAAAGATTTAGAGGGATGAGATGAACAGCATTAGTACCATGTGAGGTCTGACTCGGTAAATCCAGTTACGCACAGGAGAAAATAAATCCTGCACTGGCTTTAGGAAACAAAATCTGGATATACCAAACCATGAACCCTACAAATTTCAGTGTACTGAATCCTGCGGCCTGTTATTTCATCATGAACCCTATTAAAATGCAACTGTAAATTCAAAATTTTTATGTGCTTAACAATGCATGCAGTTAAGATGGGACTTCAGACTACAGACTATACCACCTTTAAAGCTGACAAAAAGATGACAAGAGACCAAAAAGTCTCATGTTAATTAACTCTTTAGCACCTAGATAAAAAGCACACACTTCTCTTTCAAACAGATCTCTAACAGAAAAAGTATATGCTCCTCATTAAAGTCCCCCTATATAACAAAAAAAAAATTACTTTGACCTCTCGAAGAAAGAAGTTAATATTAACACTAAGTAACATCCAATATGTTTGTTTTCTTTGTCAAGATCATCTATATAAAAAGCCCCTATATTACCAACACTTTTTTGAATTAAGATGAATTTCCATTTTGGCTAAATTTAGGAAAGTGACAACTATATAACCAGTTTAAGGTTATGCGAAGACCTCTGCTGACAGAATTACAACAATTTCTGCAGTGGGTAACTGCCTTTTGTTCCCCCATTAGTCAAATACAGAATCACAGGCTGGCAGATGTACTTCCACCAGCTTTCAGAGTAACTCCCTATTTTCACATTGCTTCTACCACAGCAGCAACACATGCTGCTTGACTGTGGGCATGTCTGTGTACATGCCTCTATTAAGTCAAGGCTACACCAAAGATGGAAAAGGTGGGAATGAGCATATCACAGCAAGACACTACTGCTGCAGCAGGAATAAAAGCTCACTGATCACACAGCGGTAACTCTCCAGCACAGCCTACATGCACTTTTGTTTACTTGTTTCCTCCTTCGTGCATTGCAAGTTTCCTGCTATTTTACAGCTGCCTAAAGATACACCTCAAGAGAGGGGGGACATGGATGCAGCCCATGCTTCAGCCAGGCAGCCAGGGACAACTGCAGCTGGTACCTGTCTGAAGGAATGTGACTAATTCTTCTTCTCAGTCCCTTCTGGAGTCAACAGCTCAGTGGGATCAGCCAGAATAGTGGAATAAGACATTAAGTACTGGTGTCAATGAAGCAAGGTGAGACAACAGTAGTCTTTAAACAAGTCAGTATAAACAGCCATAAAACTACACTCTGAATTCACCAATATGCAAAAAAATGAAGTTCTAGTTACAGTTTTGCTGTTGCCTCAAAGATTTTGCTTGACTGTATTAAGTAGAGCAGAGATCTAGCTAATCTCACAGCTTGTCTTTCATGGGGCAAACAATGACTGTAATAGAATGTGTAAAAGTAGGGCATTAGTTGGGCTTGTTCATAAATATTTTAAGTGTTTTTATAAAGTGTGGATTAGGATACCTGGTACTGGATAAGCACTAGAAAGATGGCCAAGAGAGAACAATTAGTTTCACAGTTTAATAGCAGGGTACAAATAATACGGGAACTGCAGAATAGGCTGTATGGAGAACCATGTCAAGGGAGCTGATTGTCCCCCTCTGTACTGGCGTGGCCTCACCTTGAGTCCTGTGTGCTGCTGTGGCACCCCAGTACAAGAAGGACATCATCAGGCTACTGGAGTGTGTACAGAAGAGGGCAACCACCGTGGCGAAATGCAGCTGACATCACTTGACTTGTTCAGCTTGGAGAACAGAAGGCTGAGGGATGACTCCACTGCAGCCTACAATTTCCTCGAGGGGGAGCTGCTGATCTCTCCCACTTAATTCAACTGCTCTCTGGTAGTGGTATCTTCCCACTAGTTCACTAAAAACTCACTTCATCAGCCTTCAGCTGTTGAGCTAGTATTTAAAACCTCTGTCTACCAGTTGCTTCAAATGAAAGACAACTTTCTAGGCAAGGGCAAAGGAAAACCTACTTTTTTCCCCCAAAACAGTGCATAGAGGAGATCCATTGATACTCACGTTATTGGGTAGGAATAATCAACCTGAAGTGACCAGTCTCCACAATATTTGAGCTGCTGGCATCTTAGAACCATAGAATGGTTTGGGTTGGAAGGAACATTAAAGACCATCTTGTTCCAATCCCCCTGCTGTGGGGCAGGGACACATTTCGCTACATCAGGTTGCTCAAGCTACCATCCAAACTCCCAGCAACGGGGCATCCACATCATCTCCGGGCAACCTGTTCCAGTGCTACCCCAACCCCACAGTAAATAATTTCTTCCTAATATGTAAACTTACTCTCTCTCATTTTGAAGCCATTCTCCTTTATCCTAACAACACCTGCCCTTGTAAAAAGTTTCTCTCAGGGTATTTCCAAAGGCATTGCAACTGCACTTGCAAGACAAGTGAGTGCTACAGGAAGAAAAACTGCCATGTATTTAATTTATGTAGTTCCATCACTTCTGAACAAAGGAATGGATCAGGGAACAACTGTCCACTACCAATTACCATAATGTAATAAGGAACCCTCTTCCACTATTCCTCTTCCAGCAATTTGGGGAAAATTATGAAACTGTAATACCTTGTGAATTGAAGTAACTCGTACTAAACCTATCTTCAGAATTGATTCTGAAGTCTCCTTAAAAAAAAATGACATTTTGAAGACAACATTTATCTACCAATACAGGCTTGACAACTTTGAGTATTTCTGTACCCAACAAAAACAACTCACTTTCAAAACAAAATCTTGCTTTTCATGTCCTTATAGCATGAAGAATAAGGAACAATCTTAAAATGTTCCACGAAAGCTGCTCTTCTTTAACTGCCCATTTCTACAAATGCACACAACTGCAAGGTGCTGCACTGGGGCCAGGGCAACCTCTAGTACCAATCTAGGCTGTGGGATGAACAGATGGAGAGCAGCCCTGCCCAGAAGGACTTGAGGGTGCTGATGGAGGAGAGGCTGGACACAATCCAGCAATGACCACTCACAGCTCAGGAAGCCAAACGTGTCCTGGGCTGCATCCAAAGCAGCGTGGGCAGCAGGGCAAGGGAGGGGATTCTGCCCCTCTGCTCTGCTCTGGTGAGACTCCACCTGCAGTGCTGCATCCAGCTCTGGGGTACCCAGCACAGGGGGACAGGGACCTGCTGGGGAGAGTCCAGAGGAGGGCCACCAACATGATAAGAGGAATGGGGCACCTTTCCTACAAGAACAGGCTGAAAGAATTGGGACTGTTCAGCCTGGAGAAGAAAAGCTCTGGGGAGAGTTTACAGCAGCCTTTCAGTACCTAATGGAGGGCTACATGAGAACTGGAGAATGACTTTTTAGCATAGGACAAGGGATAATAATTTTAAATTAAATGTGGTAAATTTAGACTAGCTATAGCAATGAATTTTTTTACAATGAGGGTAGTGAACCACTGGAACACATTATGCAGTAAGGTGGTGGATGCCCCATCCTTGTAAACACTGAAGGTCAGGTGGGTGGGGCTCTGAGCAGCATGATAGGGGTGGAGATGACCCTGCCACGGCAGGGGAGTTGGACTAGGTAACCTGTAAAGGTTGCTTCCCACCCAAACTATTCTGGGCTTATGCCAGCCCTGATGCATAGGAGTCACAGATCTACCACCCTACACACATACTTACACAGTCAGGAACTGTGTGAGCTTTCACAGGTCCAGACAAACACAATAGCCTTAATAATGCACATTAGAACTCCTGCAGGTAAATGAGCCACTATCAAAAATCTGTTGCCTGTCTCCCAGTTTTTCATTTTCCTGAATGAAAGGAGGCTATCAACAAAGCTGCAATAATCAGATCCACAGCAAGCTACCTGTTGCACTTTCATTTACTCAGCTGCTCATCAAAGAACACCCCTCATACAGCATATTCAGAACAGGCAGTGAGCTTTACCACAGAGTGCCCCAGAAAAATTCCAACAGCACTTTCAGTAAGAGCTATGAGATACATATCAAAATTCTGGGAAAAAAGAACCATTACTACAACATTTCAGCAGCACTCATCACAAATTGTACTCAACATGCATCAGTAGCAGACAACTGGACCTGGTTGAAGTGAAGGACAGGTTCCTACACATAATTTCTTTCAACATTAAAGAGTGCATCTGAAATATGGGGGGAAAGTAGTAATGATTTTAAATGACCACAGAAACACTAATAGCTTAAGCCATGCTAACAAAAAATCAGCATGGACCTCAGTATGAGCTACTGAACATGGGACCTTGATCTCAAAATTCCAGTGGGTAACACACTGCTAAGAAAAACTAGCAGTAATACAAGTCCCATTAAGGCTGACATTTCAAAATATAAATCATTATCTAAAAAATACAGTCATCCTGAGCAACTATTATTTATATTTAAACCAACATGAAAAATTTTAAGTTATTTGCTTGAAAGTAAAGTAATATGTAGTCTAAGAAAATTCAATTACTTAAATATGAAAAGCACAAGATTAAAGATAATCCCTTCCCTAGAGCAGCATTATACCTAAGGTTGGTTCTGGGAAGAAGCCAACTATTCCAACTGACACAGAGGAATTTGCCAGGAAAGAGGGAGGATGGAGAAAAGAGGGAAATCCCCATGATTTCATCTTCATTACATGGATTATGAACATAAGTTTTAGAACTGGCACTATGCAGATACCTCAACTGACTGAAAAGACATTTCTCAAACTGTTAAACAATAAAACCACAAAGATATGAAAAAACCCTCAAACAGCAGAATGCAGTGGGTTTTGGCAAAACCTACATTTCTACCTTGATAACTTTCTCTAAAAATTGCACCCCTCAGAATAATTCCTTGTCTCTCTGACTCATTAAAAGATTAACTATCTTTAAGGAACATGCTGTCTTGTTACAGAAGCAGTGCTCTTGTATTTCCTAACGAATTTTACAGAAAGCAGTAAAAAAGGACTTACCTGTCATAAAACAGAATCATTACTACTCTAAAAGTGACCTATTTCTTGCATCCTCTAAACATGAAACCTCAAACCATTAACAGCTATTTGCATTTGTAATAAAGCAGTGAATGTTACTATTTTTGCCCACAGTGGAAACTGCTAAGAGGTAGAGAAAAGGCTTTTCCTTTTGGGAAAGAAAATTCAGCTATTAAATGTTGTCTATATACTCCTGGATTAAACAGCTAATTTTGAGCCTCCTGCCAAAAAGGCAAAAATGTTTAATTTCCAATTGATTTTCCAAAACAACACAAACATTTTTATTTAAGTATTTGCAGCTATGAGAGTATCAAACTGCTATCTTAATGTAGACTGAAAAATTTTCACTGCTTTTTCCTGCAAGAATTGAAATTATTTGTAACATCGTATTCAAACAAGTGATGCCTGAGCAAATCTTTTTTTCCAGTGAAAAAAACTAATTCTAAAATATTAGGCAGCTGTCATTCGGCATCTTCAAAATTAAATTGTTTCTACTAGCTCATTAAACAGAGTAGGCGTAATTTTCAATTCTTTCTTGCAATTGAAAAACATCCAAACCAAAAACGCAATAGAACCACTGCTACTGACAATATAAAACACATAAATGGAATCAGACCCTATTTGTAAGTGTTTTCTGTGGGATTCAACATTCAAAACCTACTACTTCAAATTTGAAGGTTTTTCTTAATGACTATGATTTCCCAGTGTCATTCTTCTTCTGAAATCCATATTCAGCAATCACAGTGCTGCCTCTTTTTCCTCAGGGCCTCTCATGTTTTAAGGCTAAAACTGATCACAAAACGTAACTGAAAAATCTAGGTAGGAATGACCACATAAGGGTCAATGCTTACTGGTGTTCACATGATCAAAACTTCAGTCCTACTGTACCCACTCAAGCATAATTTTGCGCTGTGCCTAGACAATGAGCCGTGCAGGAGACTGCATGTATGTACAGTTCTTACCAGTATCTTGATGACTTGCTTGGTAATACACAGATTAACTGAAAGTCATCATCTGCATCCAGGGTATCCTTGGGGATTTCAAGCAATGGGTTGCTAATTCACATGAGTATACATGTATACCTGGTAGCTACAGATGATGAGGTACTACACTGAGTAGATGGTGCAAAAAATTCTCAGTGGCATCATTACCACAGCAAACCTTTGTAAAAGGAATGTCATCCAGAATATAAATATATATACATGCACAAAGATATAGAACATAAACAATGCATGGTTTGGTTGAATTTGTCCAATGTACTCCTGAAAATGTTTATTTCTTCTGTAAACACCTCTTTTTTTAATTACAAGACTAGGCCAACTGAAAATAGGTGAATGGTAGAGATGGATTTGAGAATAACTAAACCTTTCCAAGGCACTATGGGAAGTTCAGCACAGAAAATGTATTTCTGAAGGTGGAAGGCTATATCCAATTGGCAAAGTTTAAGACTGAACCAAAGGTTTCTATTTACCTTCCTGATTAGAGAATCTCTGAAGCCAAATCAAATCCTTCTTCTAAGGGCTGAAAATGTAATTGTCTCTTGGAAAAGAAATCAGCAAGTTGGTGACCTCCTAATAATGAAGACTGACTGCATATTTATGCTTCAATTCTGGTGATATCAAATAAAATGCTAAAATATAAATATTCCGCAGAACTAATCTACATGACTGGTACCACCCTAAATGTCCTGTTTGCCTTAACTAAAGTGGCCACAGTGGCACTGCAAAGCTGTACCACACCAGAGCTCTGACTTTCTAATTACTTGTGATATCCCAGTGTTACTGTCTCAATGAGCTACAGGATAGGCAGTGTCCCTTACTGGACACGAAGGATGGAGAAGGGTAACAAAACTTTCTTATCCTGAAAGACAGAAGAATAGTGGCTGTAGCAAACAACTTTGTCTAGTTAAGGTTTGGGATGCCACAAGATATATGTGTGAGGAAAAAGGGGCGTTGAGAGCATCCAAGAGATAATTCAAGGAATCTGCAGCAGAAGAGACACACAGAGACAAGCCTATACTGAATATGGCAGCACGCAGGTACTGGGTGAGCCTGCACTTTTCCCTCCAGAAGGACATACTATTTGTAATATGCATATGCTTATGCAAATGACAAATAATCATGTTCTGTAGTTCACACCAGTCAGCTCATGAGATAACTGGAGAAAAACAAATCAGATCTGGGTTTTGAGGTGCACAGAAATCCAGCAACTTAGACCACTATTTAAAAGTTTGTTAGCAAAAGCCCACATGTTAAAGCTCAGCACTCAATGCTACCACTCAGTGTTTTACGTTAATATAGTATCTCATTCATTTTGAAAGCCATGAGCTTCATTTTGCCAGAGTCCTTGCCTATCAAAATTCAGCAACTTGCTACTGTTATTTTTTTCTTGAAGATAGCCATAAGCTAGAAGTATTAATTGTTTTGACTTATTTGTAAGTGCAAACACCATCTCATACTTTATTATCCTGTAAATGCTTTTTGCAGCCTAAAGCATGTTATCTCATTACAAGTTAATACTCTGTATAGAACAGAAAACAGACTGAATTCACACACTTGGACGGGAAAGTCAGCATTTCAGGGCTTCTACAGGAGTCCAAGAAAAGCCTGTTTCCAGCATTTCATTAAGTGTAATGGGCTTTTCAGCACCAGGAGATGTAAGCCCTTCACAGAAACTTTTAGGGATAAGACAGATAGAATGCTATTACATTATTTCTGTCAAGCTGATCAGATAAACTCCCAGGTCACAAAGTCCACAGAGGGATGCAGAAAACGCTGATAACTTCATGAGAAGGTATTAATTTCTTGGAAAGAAATTGGGGAAGCAGAGAAAAAGAAAAAGCCATGCACTCTGAAGAATTCAGAAGACAAAAGTCAATGATGCAATGCATTTTAAGAATGACCACATTAATATATTCAGGGAAAGAATCTGATCAAAACATGCCACATTTTATTGTTCACACTTAAGCAACATTTTTGCTTTTGTTAACTCAAGAAAACTAAAATTAAAAGGAACAAAAAACTAGAAATAAAAAGGAAGCTTCCTATTTTAACCATTACTCCCCAACCCCAACGTCCCTGCTGGCATTATTTAGATTCATTACACTTGTGGTTAAAACTTACTAATCTTATCCAGTCTATTGTTAACAAATATTAAAGCAGTGGCTCACAAAGTTTTCCAGAATACAACCTCAATGTTTTATTTGCAAACACATTAAAAAGTAAATACGTTGTCCAGACATAGATACCCTCTTGCTCCTAATAAATGCAAACACAAAACACTGCTCATGCTTCTATTTTGATATAACTATATTTGCAACAGTTCCCTTTTTCAGAAGGGCAACAGGGTCTTTCAGACTATACATGCTACTTGGTTTTGCTTTGTTTTCAAAGATTCTCTTCAGCAGACTGAAGATTCTCACACTAGCTCCCTCTTATCTTCAGCCCAGAACCTACTATTGTCTAAAGGTACCAAAAAGGGTTACCCGCTTTTATTATGACTGTTTCAAAATAAAGATAGGCACTGGCACTAACACTTAAAATTTCACAGCATGAGGGCTTTCTTAACATCTCTATCAGCGACCTGGTAAAGGAGGCAAAACACTCCTGAGGTCTGCAGAAAAGAATCAACTGGGAAGTGAAGCACCTGACACTTCAGAGCAAGCAGGGCTTGCATGAGGGTCTCCCAACTTTCACCCAGACATCTGACAACAAGACAACAAGAATGGGTTAACAGTGGCCTCATGAAATACAGTGAGGACAAATGCCAAATACTAAGTGCTGTCCCAGCAAGGTAGAGCCCTGCAGCCATGATGCTGGGGCTGGAAAACAGCTCTGGAGCATGCCCTGGGCATGGGAGGGCTGAGAGCTGAGCCAGGGCCCAGGCAGCAACAATGGCTATCAGGGCCCCAATCCTTGCGAGGTGGTCACAGCCCTGGGAGCCAGGGGACATCGGAACTGTACCCTCTGCTTGGTTTTTGTCAGACTCTATCTACATACTGCCTGCAGTCTGGATCTCTAACACAAACACCAACAACAAAACAGTGGGAGGTGAGAGGAGGTTACTAAGACCATGGGGCTGAAGACTTCGTGCAGCAAGCGGCTACAGGACTAGGGCTGGCTCAGGTCAAAGTAGGGATGGCTTCAGGGGCATCCAACAGCTCCTCCATTCCCTCCCATCAGCATGGCACTGATCAGAGGGAATGCAGAAGACATAGGCTCTTCATAGTGGTGCGTGGAAGGAGGGCAATAAGCAGCAGCCCAACCTAACACAGGAGAGGCTCAGGCCCAGGAAGATGGCCCAGCAGTGGAGCTGAACCCAGGGAGAGTTTCACACCCTGGCAAGGAGGGGTGAAGTCCTGAGCAGACCCCATGGCTGAGCCTCTGACAGTCCCCAATAGAATGAATTATGCTGTCACTGTGTGAAACACAGATAGCAGTGCTATCCACTAACAGACAAAGAGTAAACCTAAAGGTTTGGCCTTTGGGGCCCTCTCATCCCTCCAAATGGGAAAACCTCCCTTTTGCTTTTTCACATCACTTAATTCTGGCAACACATGAAGAAGTTGGTACATTTTTCTAATTCAGACTGTGTAACATAGTACA
Organism: Myiagra hebetior; assembly: GCA_013397015.1. Taxonomy (NCBI): domain Eukaryota; kingdom Metazoa; phylum Chordata; class Aves; order Passeriformes; family Monarchidae; genus Myiagra; species Myiagra hebetior. The sequence continues at coordinate 54,038 of VWZQ01005206.1, read as the reverse complement.
TAAATTTAGGCAGGTTTGTTTATAGTTAAGAGTTTTGACTTGTTCTACCTTGTAACTACTGAATTTATTCTGCTTAATATAGAACCATTTCTCTTTCAGTGAAAAAGACACTTTATTTTCATATTAGTTCCATCACAGTATCATGTATTTAAGGAAGGTCCATGATAATTTGTTTACCCATTCCACTTAAAGACACATACCAAGCTCCTGTATGGAGTTAATCACAAGAACACTTTACTTAGTTTCAGAGTTATGTCAATCTTTCTCGTATTGTAATCATGCACCAGCAACAAGCAGCAACATCTTTATTGTGATGGCTTTTGATATGGGTGCAAGACTCACCCCTCCTGCCTTTAGCAGCTTTCTTCTGAATTCCTCTGTTGGGTTGTTGAATGTGAGCTTTTCACAGCGGAGGTGATTTACTGGTGGGTGGCCTTCAAGGTGCAGGAATAAGTCATAGTCAAATCGAACTTTCTTAGGTTCTTCCTGAGGGTTGAAAATAACCAGATAGAAACATCTAGCACCAAAACTAACTAAGTTGAAAAAAAAGGCTACATAAATACTGTCGATTAAAATTAAAATTACATAATTTTTAACCATTCTCTATGTTCTCAGACACATACGGAATTAACGAAGCGTCAGTTGAGCTACAGTAATTTAGAGAATCAGAAAAGCTCCTATCAGCCCATGATAACACAAGGTAAAATGCAAGAATTTCATGGAATCCTGACAAGGCTTACTTGACCCTGTTAAGTCATGTTTGGCCCAGTCTAGATAGAAGTATAGGCAAGTATCATGATTCAGCTGACGCAAGGTAACTCAGTCAAAAACACAATCAAATTTCTGAGCCCTAGAGAGTAATGAAGACAGTGTAGTTAAGTTTTGAACACAAATCTCTCTCCACTGAAGCCAAACTATTGTTTTCTTCACAAGTTATAGAAAGGGGGAAGTATGAATGTGCTGCAGCCAACCGTATTTGATCTCCTACTTGTGGGGTCTGCTCATTTCTTAAAGAAGCTTCATTGTCTTGAACAAGTGTGGTCAGATAGATTTCAAGTGTTCCACCAGAACTTTCAAGCAATTAAAATTCTCTGCCACTGCAGTGAAAAAATGAAATTGAATGTTCCCTGTACCAATACAGAAAGAGAAAAAACAGAAAAGGCAAATTTATCTTGGGAGAAATCACCAGTGATCCAGTGCCCTGAGAAAGCCTCAGCTGAAAAAGGACACTGGTGCCATCAAACAGACTTCAGTATCTTCTATCTGGCATTACAAACTAAGTACATTTTGTGTTACACATTTACACAGCCCTTCTAGAAGCTGTATGTGTATTAAGTGCTTTTTTAAGATGCTATTAAGCAGCCCTTCCTCCAAAGGTCCTGATGTGCAATGGAAGTCACAAAATCAAGCCTTAGAAAAGAACAAAAATAAAAAGTCAATTCGAAAAAAAGTTTCAGTAAAAAGGGAACCATGAGGGAAGAGTAGAAGAGATACAGCAGAACCTTTACACATATCCAACACTGTATGTAATCAAAATACATGCTCTGTTCAGTGACAGATGCTTAAAAAAATTCACAGTAACCATGTTGAATTTAGATTCAGGATTCCAAGTATGGGAAGAACAGAAAGCATAGAATTCTCAGTTATACTAAAAGTTAAATCAGAGGCTTCAAACCCAGCCAAGGGACATCCTAATCTGTCCCATCTCTAGACATGGAGCACAAACAACAAAAGGAGACCTAAACTAAAAGGCTTGTAGTTGTCTGTTTCTGAAGACAAAAGAAAACAGTTCCCCTAGATGGACTATTCTCATAGCTCTGTCATAGTTCATAGAAATGACAGATAATTTTCAAAGGCAAGCATGGATGATTTTTCTTGTTGCTAGAAATACCAACATGATTTCATGCAGAAAAAAAATGAAATAATTTATTCCCTGGTCTGCTTAGAAAACTGCAATGTTGCTATAGGCAACAAGTTGGTACCAGCAGCTTTGCCATAAAAATCAAGCTGCAATAATTCATAAATGGTAGTCTTCAAACAATTTTGTGGAGAGTCAGAACATAACCAGCGATTGAAAAGCAGACTTACTACACAAAAGACGCCAGTACCACTGCACTGCCGTTAGTTCAGAACAGGGAAGACAGAATGTGCTGCAGTTTATGAGCCCTATTCTATATGGACTGCATTTTCCAAAGTAGCAATCTTTGACCAAAAAGCATTTTTAAGGACTACATCTCAATGACAAACCATAGTCTGCTGTTGCTGAATTTGGGAGCAGGGGTTGGTTGTAATTTCTGTAACTCTTTAAAGCTTGGAATATTTTTCTATCATGGTGAAATACTAATTAAATTTTCTACCGATTTGAGTTTAGTCCTGGGAACAGAAACCCTTTAATCCTCCATGATCCAGGCAGTTTCCTGTACCCCTCCTTTCTCTATCCATGAGAGTATTTTCTGAATCAGAAACTGAACAGCTGTCTACTTTAATAAATGATAATGGCATGTCTCCTCTTCCTCCTTCTATCTCCTCTCTTTCTGTATTGGAATACCTGTGACCTGCCTTGGGCGGGGGAAAAAGAGCAGCTGAGCCAGAAGAAAGTAGTAATTTGCCAGCTCAATTTTTGTGCCACTCTTCCTTTGTATTGCACCCACCCCCGGGAAGGGCATGCTGCTGCAGCCGTGTGAGGCACTAACTGACTCACAGTCCAACTGCTGCTTGTTGTATTCCATAACACCAAATAGGGATGAGGGATGTTTGCAAACTTCCTAATTCCAAGTGTTGCTTGAGGGTAAGGAGAGCTGTAATCACTGCTGCCCTCTTGATCCCAGTCTAAGCCACAACTTCTGCTGGGGAACCCCTGAGACTTGCAGTCTCCACAGTCAGAAAAAGAAGCCACAAGTCTGAGTGGAAGACTGAAAGAGTTGGGCAGGAAGCTTTCCATAGAGATGCTCAGTGATTGACTCATTGTCTTCTGCTTTGTCTGTGGGATGAGCATTTAACAGATGAGTTGGAGAGACTGGGCTGCTTTTCATTAGATTTCCTGAATGAACCAAAATAGGAACCTCTGTTCCCTAATAGAAACAGAGCTAAAAAAGCATACCAAAAATCCAATCAACTCATTGAGGCAATTCTGTTTCATTTTCAACAGCAAACAGGGTAAATCTGAAGATCTGCTCTTCACAGATTGATACAGGGAACACGTCAGAATTACCTGTTCAAAACCTACAACTTTCTAAGTGCCTGAGCAGAATTATCCACACCTCACACCCTAACAGGGCTTTCTGTGTAAGATAAAAGAATACTGGAATACATACTTGAAGGCACACGTAGTTAGCCCCAAAAGAAATTTTAAGTGATCAGGGTTACAGAAAAAGTCTTTTACTATGCATTTCTATTTTCTTTCTGTTTTAGTCTTTCACCAAGCATTCAACACATTAAAGATGTAATGTTGACTTGATTAAAATAATAATTTCAAACTACATCTTGGTAATATAAAATAAACACACAGATATCTTTGAATCACATTAGGTATCATAACAGCTCTACCAAGGCACATGACATCTATAGAGAACCTAAATAACTTTGGATATTAAGGCAGTGTACATTAAACTTTGCAAGATTTTTCTCTTTAATTTCACACAAATCCAGTTCTTTTTATCTGAACTAGTTATTAGTAATGCAGACCCCATTAGGTACAATTAAAGAAAACCTCTGTATTTGCTATTTGAGAGACTCAGAGAAAGTGCAGCAATTACTTAGAATGCGAGGTATCACAATAACATAAGTTTTGTAGGATGGCACTGGGTTTGGTTTGAGCCTGGTAATGTTGAATACAATGAGTACTCAGAAGCAGTCTAAAAGAATGCTTTTTAACAGACAAAGGATGCAAGATTTAAAAAAAGACTGTTTTGAAGGATCAAAACCTGAACCAATTATAAAGATTTGTAACACTAAAAAAGAACAATGAATTCATTACGTAATCAACGTAATCAAGACTGGTGTCCTTTCCTCAAGTTTAAGTGGCTCTTAAACTTCTTTAAGCATTGTTTAAAGTCTGTCCACATTTTAGCAGGGCTAGTAATTCTTCTGAATAATTATTTTGCACTTCACTTTTTTAATAAGGCAATTTTAATTTCACAGAGTTATCTACTAAATACTGTCCACCAAGAGTCAATATTGGGTGCAATATTGTTTGACTTCTCCATCAGTGACTTGGACGAAGAGGCAGATGCCTCCTCAGCAAGTTCATCGAGGACACAGAGCTGGGAGCAGGGGCCAATAGCCCAGAGGGCCGTGCAGCCCTTCAGAAGGGCCTCGACAGGGTGGAGAGAAGGGCAGAGAAGAACTGTCTGAAATTCAACAAAGGCAAATGCAGGGTCCTGCACTGGGGGAGGAACAACCCCAGGCACCAGCACAGGCTGGGGTCTGATCTGCTGGAAAGCAGCTCTGAGGAGAAGGAACTGGGGCTCCTGGTGGACAACAAGCTGTCCATGAGCCAGCAGTGTGTGCTGCGGGCCAAGAAGGCCAGTGGTGTCCTGGGGT
>VWZQ01005206.1:0-49339 GCA_013397015.1 Myiagra hebetior | reverse complement strand
CCTTCCAACCTGACCCACTCTGTGATTCCATGAAATACAATTACACATTTCTAAATATTACAGTAATCTTGGGTTGAGGAACAACATTGATAAAGACAGCTTTAAATCTAATTCTTACCCAAGTTTACAACCTAAACTTCAAAACTTAAAAAAACCCTAACTTCCACACAATTTTTTTTCCTAATTAAAAACATGAGATTCCATACCTTGTTTTTGAAGTAAACCTCAATTGGTAAAATGAAACCAGCATATCCAGATTCTTCAACTTTGTAGGGTGGGTCCTTGCACACTGAAGCAGAGAAAAAGCAGTATTAACAAAAAAACCCCCGTGTTTGAAATTCATAAGCAAACCACATGAGAAAATGTGTGACAATAGTTCTATGTGGCATTGATACAAAACTGCACACACATAGTAGGACATATCTGCAGCACAACTCAACCTGAATTTTGCAAGCAAATTTTTCTTGCCTGCATAAAACCTCCACTTTATGGATAGAAAATATTTTTTTCAAATTTGAAAACTTTATTACTGGGGAATGGGGGACACAACACAGCATTCCATCACATAGCGAAGAACATGAGGAAGGTTAACTATGGCATTATGATAAAATAATATCCATGTTTTCTTACAGGATTCAGTTTCTGTAACAATACAGTGAATATTACTAGCTATAATACAATTTTTTTCCTTCAAGTTTTCAGTTTAATGCAAGGGCTTTTAGCTACTTCAAGTCCCCACAGTACTGAACAGGAGATCTCTGAAGAAAGTGGCACTGGCTGCCAACTCCAGACAGTGACAAAAAGCAGGTTCTTACAGAACTTGGAAAAGAAGCCATCTCTGCCTTCTCCTGTTTGATTGCATGGCAATCTCATTACAGAATTTAAGTCCATGTAACACATAAGGAAAAAAGGAGGTTAAGCTTGAGAAACCGTGCATCTAACTACTGCAGCATCAACTGAGATGCTTCCAAATGCTGCGTTGCTATATATGACAAATCATGTCTACGGCACTGCCATCTCAGTGAAGGTTTCTCTACTGCAGATTGGTAGAATGATGCAGTTAATAACAGAAAAGGTTGAGTTCTTCAAGAAACATTTCCTCCAGCTCTGTCAACCTAGCTGACTGGAAAAAGAATTCAAACTATCAGATGAATCACAATTTGCTCAGAGGTATACTCCTTTCAGAATTGCCTGGTAGTTTACAAAAAGAATGTATTGCAATTAACTGCACAGGGCCTGGTTACCAAAATTATTCTCTTTAGCAAAGCACTGCAGATGGGCACTTAAAATCTTTTATCATCCTGCAAACATGACAAGGCCCTTCAGACACATCCAGGAATATAAATATACATTCCCAATAGTGCAATCAGTACTTCAGCTTTCTGAGGATGTGCAAGCTTGGTTAATCCCCAAGTAAACAAACACAGCAGAATTTTCTATTACTACCTTGCCATTCTCCTCCTGGTTTGCCAGCACCAAACCTCTCAAGGGTGAGGGAGATTACAAGTCCTTGCTCACCTACTGCAGTTGGTTATCACTACCTAGGTCGCTCCACTCAGCTAACAAAAACAGCAAGAAAAATCGCTTTAACACACTCTTCTGCAACACTGTCTTCTTGAAGCTACAGAAGTTACTTCGTTTCCCCTGGCAGAAAAAAACAGATGAGCTACAGTTTGCAAAGCAGGATTTGAAAGGTTTTGGAAAAAAGCATTATGATGATTGGTCAAATCTAAGAGAATGGTTTCAGACTAAGGTCTTCAGTTGGAAACTGGAAGAACATCCCAGAAGTAGCATTTCACCTTATACTAGCACATCTTCTCATTAAAAGACTTGACAGCATTTGTGAAATGTAAATATAATAGTCCCACTTAAGCACAGAGGTTACAGTAATACATATATTGGTGATTTTTCAGTCAACAATAAAGGAGCCTTTCTGCTCCTTCTCTGCCTTCAGAAGACAACTTGAGGAGAACACCTTCACAATATTTTTTGAATGCTCATGTACAGAAGACTGAAATCCACTTATACAAAAATGGAAAGATTGTACAGCAGATACTTCATCAGATGGAAATGGAGAGGCTTTTGAAAAAGTGATTTCAGGCTGCATATTTGTGACAAGTCACAAATATCATATCAACTTCTTCCCCAAGCACTTAATTGGCGCAAAAAGCCTCATTAGCATAAATATTTTTCACTGCCTCCCTCATTTAGCTCTCCTTGCAGATTTACACAGCTGTTTGCCATGCTGAATAGTACCTTATCAAAGTCTCACAGTTCTTTAAAGAGTCTGTAACAGCTGCCAGTTTTGATAAAGCCTGGATAATGGGCTACGGAACAATCATCAGGAAACTACTCTGGGTGTCTTCTCAAACTGAAAGACAGGCTTTTAACACAAGGAAAATTCTAGTCTTGTGAACGAAACCTTCCTGAAAAAAACCAGAAGTGACTGAGCAAAGCTCAGTGCTATTGTGCATGTGTAGACTGCAGCTATTACATTTTTCTCACTTTTTTTTGTGGAAGCCAACACTGGCAGAAGGTTCTGACAGAAATGGCATTTCTGGGCACTCTGAAACAGCATTCCCTGGCCTAAGCTCTTTTTGTTTTATTGGACTGTCATAAGGAGTAACCAAGGCTGCAGTGACATGTGTGGTTTAGCCAAGCCAACAGGAAATCATCCTAGCAAGGTATCCTGAGCAGAGAAAAGAGAAGTGGCAAGAGTAATGTAAACCGCAGGAAAGGAAGTAAGAAAACATACAAAAAACCAAAACCTGACAGGAGAGGAGAAGAGAAGAGGGGAAAAAATCCCAAACCTGTAGTGCAGGAGGTAAAAAAAAACAAAAGCAAATTGCAAATATATTACCAACAGAACACAACCAACAATAGAAACTAGGAAGGAGTGATTTTGAAAAAGGAAGCAGCTGGAAACCCTAACAAATTTTCCAAAGCTCACTAGAAAAAAATTGGCTTCGCTAGACTAGGTACATAAGCAGAAAACACTACCCTGTTACAAACAACTTCCTCCTGATCCAGAGGGATAGAGGCAACTTCACCTCTGACTGCTCCTTTCCTTTAAAGTGGCACCTAAAAATGCATTTCAAGCTCCAGACCAAGTGTCTTGAATACCTTTATCACTAAGACTTAATTATTAAGGCCAGGTTTGTTTCTCCTAAGGAAAAAGCTTGTATGATCATGATTTTCTCCCTCTCTACTGTATCTTTTGACTAGGTGGTCCAAATGCAAGGCAGTCTCTACAACAAAAAACTGGTGTCTGAGAAGGCAGTTCTAGAGAACATCTTCATTGAGATGCAGGAAGAAGCAGGCAACAGCATACAGAACAACAAATCAATTATAAGAGTGTCTGTCACAAGAACTATCTGTCCAGGAGAAGTAAAAAAACATAAGCAAAATTATACGTATTTCTTTAGATGCACTGGCCAGAGTATAAAATGTATGTGGGGGGTGGGGTTTGTTGCCTGTGTAAGGCAAAATAAGGAGTTCAGCTCAGTTGATAGAGCACAGCGCTAGTAACACCAAGGTTGTCCATTCAATCCCTGTACGGGCCACTTAAATGCTGGACTTGATGATCCTTGTGAGTCCCTTCCAACTCAGAATATTCTGAGTTCATGGTACGGACCTGTTATTGTATTTTTGCCAGAACAATAATTTCTCTTCTCCCATAAATGAAAGTTTTAGTCTTAACACATTTGCAAATACATCTGCTAAACAGATAGATCAACTAAAACAACTTTAGGAGCAATTTTGAAATAAAAATAGGAGCTCATGCAATACAATCATACAGCTGAAGTCTGTCCCTTATGTTTATCATGTTTCACTGTACTGTGGGGTGACCATGGCTGTAAGAAGCAGTTAATTTGGTATGTTTAAGGCCACAGAATGGAAATTAGATCAAACAGGTCTCTAACTATGGCTAAAGCTATTGTCAAATGCTGCACAGGAGCTTGAACACAGGTGAAACCAAATGACTAGTCAAGTTGTAAAAAGGGGGAAGAGGGAAAGGCATAAAAGCTAGAGCAAGGCTCAGGTCCTAGGACAAGAAGAAGGAGGAATGACAGTTTTCGTTAATGCTGAAGAGCCGTACACATGTGCAGACGTGTACAACTGCAGTGGTGATGAATGCTAGTACTGTGCACACCTCAGGTGCTCACCTAGAGTCACGGTCACTTAACCTCCTGTGACAGAGGACTATTCAGACACTCACCTGCAATGCTAGCTGTATTACAAACGCTTCACAAACAGGAATAGTCAGAAACACCTTGGTTATGACAATCCACTCATTTTGAGCTGCTTTCACATACAAACAGGTTCCAGTTATTCACAGACAATGAAAAATTACTGAAATGCTCCTCAAATAAAACCTGCCTTCCAGCAAGCAATTGCAAGTTATCAGTGGGCATCAGCAACAACATTATCATTACTGCAACTTGATTTTACAAATAAAGATTGTTTCTCAATAATGATTCAGTATTTGTTTAGGTTACATTGCCTAATCATACTTTCAAGAGGCCCTGCAGACAGACCTTGACAAATTAGAAAGCTGAGCAATCACCAACAGTATGAAGTCTAACAAAGACAAGGGCCAGACCCTGCACCTGGGATGGGGCACCCTTGGATGTACAGTGAGACTGGGGAATGAGACACTGCAGAGGAGTGCTGCAGAAAGGGACCTTCCCAAATCGCGATATTCCATGAATTTCAGATACTCATTCTACATGTAAGAAAGAGAGGAGAGCATTCAGTTCTCATCCAGTGCATTCAACGACTGAATTCCTTTGATAATGCCTACAGAATGAGTTACCCAAGATCACAGAAAGCCAGAACAAGCATTGATTATTATCTGTCCCCTGTTCTATCAGAAGAATACAGCTTTTCTACAGCTCACATGAACAGCTTAAATCATTTATCTCAAACGTTTTATTTCTTTATTCCGCAAAAGCAGCACTACTTTTTCTTTCACAAATGAATTCCCAAGGGTCGCATCAGACATTAACTGACACTGAAGGAACAAATGCAATCAAGCCACAATGACACATTTTAGTAACAGAGACTACACTGAAGCTTTTGGACATAATAACAAAATTCTAGTTAAAGCTATCTTTCATAAAAGCTTTAATATGAGATTCATTTGCCAGTCTAACACTGTTGAACACTTCATTATGAATAGATTTTTTCTCTTTATTAAATATACAGTCAGAATGAACAAGTAAAGGCAGAGGTTCCCTTTAAGCAGATTTCAACACAACATCAGGATGATGGAGAATAATGTCTGCAAGAATTTACACATATTTCATGCATCTTGAAGGATACTCCAGGTGGGTGCTTGTAAGAGTGATGCCTTCTTAAAGAGAACTGGTTTAACCATAAGTTTTTTTGTACTAGTATTTTATAGATATTTGCCTATTATTTGCTCATATTGGTCACCCTTCGGCCAATTTTTCTCTCCATTCAACAACACCTTCATTAAAAGAAATCTTAAAACCCAGGAATGGCATTCATTTTCAGAAGAAGGCAGATTGTGGTACCAAATCCCTCCTGCATCAATAAGTCAGCTTTATATATTCAGCTGTGATTTCTAGAAAAGCTCTGTGACTCTGCTATTCTGCAGCTCACCTTGCCAGCTGGAGGGGTCCAGTACCTGGATTAAAAAAAAAAAAAAAAAAAGCAAACAAACAAAAGAACCTGGAAGAGAACAGCTCTGTTATTTTCTAACTTCAGGCACACCTCATCCATTAATACAAAAAAAAATTTCTAGGCAGGTTCAGACAAAAACTAGCAAAAATTACTAAGTTGAGTGTGGGTTAAATGGTACATTAAATGGTAGGAATAAGGAGTGCCCCTTTGCTTTATACCTTATGCTGACATGTAGTTCATGAGAAAGATAAAACTGTCAAGTGAAAGCACAGAAGGCACTAAAAGACTGGGCTCTCAGCACTGCATTTACAGATATACTACATTCCCCGCCTCACATACAGAGTGACCCAATTCCCACCACTTCTACCAACTGGATAGGATAGCAAGATGCAGCTTATAACCCCTTAAATAAAGTGAACCCTAACTAAATTTTGGAGTGACATTTTCTGTCCACGCTGCCTACTCCCTGATCATTGAATAGCTTCTTCATCAACTGAGAACAATCTAATGCACACGATAGGAAGGCACAGAAGTCTCCAAGTCTGTGGCTGAGTTTGGATTCAGCCACACCTAGGCTCCATCAGGAATTTAGAAAGCAAGGGGGTCCTCTCAGAACCTTGTGACTCAGCTGGAGGGTCTTGCTTACCCCTCTTCATCCTTACTCCTTTCCATCTCTGGTCTCTGTGTAAATCTATATCCAATTTTGATTTGTGTATTTCATCCATGTAAGAAGTAATAGAGTGAACCTTGCCATTGAACTTCGTTAGTCACAAATTTGTATTAAACCTGGTTTTGCTAATATCTTTGACAGTGATTTTTTAAGGGACCTAAACCACTCATCTGCAAGTCACTGTTACATGTGATGGAGCTCTGTTTTCCTGAGGATGGCTGAATGCCTGCCTGCCCATGAAGGAAGTAGTGAATGAATTCCTTATGTTGCTTTGCTTGCATGCACAGCTTTTGCTTTACCTATTAAACTGCCTTAATCTCAACTCACAAGTTTCTCACTTTTATCCTTCCAATTCTCTCCCTCATCCCACCGTGGGGAAATGAATAAGCTGTTGGGTGGTTATTAGATGCCAGCTGGGATACACCACAACATTAACCCTCCAGGACTTCCAGCAGAAGGACCATTTTCCTGCTATAGGAAGCTCCTCAGGCAGCTGCACGCTTTCAAACTTCAGTGCACATCGCAGATGGTGCAGAAGCCCCTCTTGACTGAAGGACACACAAAGCTGTCAGCTATATTCTGCACTGCACACACAAGCAACAGTCCTTACTGAGACATTCAGAAGTTACTGGAGATGTCCAGGATCACTTATAGTTTATGCCTTCAATCCCTTCTGTCTGATCCCTCAGATTTCCTCCAAACAAGACAGGAATGGGAGAGATGGGAAAAGAATAAAAACAAGTATTTTTAAACTGAAGATATTCCTACATCTCCTGCTTTAATTCCAGATGTTATTTTTTTCAATACAAAGCATTTCTCAAAAATTACTGTTAAAAAATATACACGTCTCAGGTATCAGTGGAGTAAGGGACTTCCAGAAAGCACCTGGTCAAGAAGTCTTTCTTAGACAAGCATGACACTAAAGCGAAAGAAAAGCCCTTGAACAACTGAACTGCAGCTAAGGCTGCCTGGATAATAACATAATAAACCAAACAATTATCTTTGATGGAAAACACATTAGGTATAAATAACATTAAAAACTCTGACAATAAATGTCAATTTGCCCTGTAGATACCATTAGTATTTTAGGAGTGATAAAAATTTCCAGTAATTGTGCACTAGTACATTTTCATATTTGCATAGAAGGTACAGCCCTTGGGATTTTTTTTTTACTGAAAAAAACAGGTCCAACAATTGCAGAATTTGAAATAATTTCCTTCTTGGTTATTAATTATATACCTCTTCTTCCCATTAAAGACTTTGCATAAAGAATATTTTTTCTTAACTTCCAGACAGATACCTAAAACAATAAATCGTATTCTCTGTTTTAACTTGATTATGCTATGCAAGCATCAAACTGGGAAGAAACATTTCAGAGCCAACAAAGTCAGTCTGTATACCAGTGATAGCATAGCTGTGTCAAAATTTTGGGGTTAAAAAAGTTTTACAAGCAAGCCAAGACTATTTTTTTTCTATCACATATCCAGCCTTCATGGTTATTGTACTTGATTCATTGCAGAATGGGTCAGGTTGAAAGGAAGCACAAGGGAACATCTGGTCCAACCTCCTGGCTCAAGCAGGGTCATCCCAGAGCACACGGCACAGAATTGTGTCTAGAAAGTTATTTAATATTGCCAGTCAGGGGGAATCCACAACCTCTCTGGGCAACCTGAGCCACTGCTCAGTCACCTACCCAGCAAAGAATCTCTTCCTCATGTTCAGGTGAACTTCCTGTGCATCAGTTTGTGCTCACTGCCCCTTGTGCTATTGCTCAGCACCACTGAGCAGAGCCTGGCTCCATCCTTTTGGAACCCTCCCTTTAGATACTTATAAACATTTGGATCCATGTCTCTCTTGTCCTGAGGAGCCCAGAACTGGACACAGCACTCCAGATGTGCCTCACCATGGCTGAGTAGGAGGACAGGATCACCTCCCCTGACCTGCTGGCAGTGCTCTTCCTAATGCACCCCAGGACACCACTGGCCTTCTTGGCCCCCAGGACACACTGCTGGCTCATGGACACCTTGCTGTCCACCAGGACCCCCAGGTCCTTCTCCTCAGAGCTGCTTTCCAGCAGATCAGACCCCAGCCTGTGCTGGTGCCTGGGGTTGCTCCACCCCAAGTCCAGGACCCTGCAATTTCTTTTGCTGAATTTCAGAGGGTTCTTTGTTCTTCAGATGTAATATACGGAAAAATATAAATTTTGCTTTTATTGTCTACCTGACTGCCCTCCTGAAGCCATTCAGAGTAGGTATATGTAAGATCATGGATACTAGTCTACCTCTCATAATTATTTTAGCAATTAGAGAATAGCACTAAGAGCAGGAAAAGAAATACATCTCCTCAAACACATTTTATTCATACCACTCACTAACAAATGGAAAAATACAATAAACTATGTTAACTTAAGCAAAACATAGGTGTACTAATATGATATGAGCTTAAACTACGAAAGGGTATTGCTAAGGCTAGAACAAATATTTATTATAAAGTCTGTTTAAATGAATCTGCCTGGTTTTTCTGCCTGTCACCTATCATTACTTGTGCAACAGAACAATGCAAAGCTCTACAATCAAAAATATCCTGAAAGGGAGAGACTTGCAGTTTGTGTGCAAACACGTTTACAATTAATATGATGTAAATGTATGCTTCAGGCATAAACTGAGTTTAAGACCTGTGTTTGAATACAGGTGAGGGAAGTGTTGTATAGTGGCATGCACATAATTATCACAACAATTACACTATTACACTGTGAGGAATTTTGAGGAAAGAAAACAGCCATGTGAGGATAATGAGTGACTTGTAAGGAAGCGGCATAGAAAATTACAGCTTTCTTCAACCAGAAATAATTAAAACTGCAATGCTGTTTCTGACCACTGCAGCATGCCTATAGCGTTATTTTTCTGCTTAAGAGAGGCAGAATAGAACAAGCTATTTCAATTGGAAGGGACCTACAATAATCATCTGGTCCAACTGCCTGAACACTTCAGGACATAGCTCAAGTATGTTGTTAAGGGCATTGTCCAAATGCCTCTTAAATACTGACAGCTTGGGGCACTGACCACTGCTCTAGTAAGCCTGCCACATTTGATTGCCTTCATATTACAAAAAAATGCTTCCAAATGTCCAGTCTGAACCTGTCCTGGCACAGCTTTGAACCACTCACACAAATCCCATCACTGGGTCCCAGGCAGAAGAGATCAGCACCTCCTTATCCACATCCCCTCCTCAGGAAGCTGTACAGGGGTCACCCCTCAGCCTCCTTTTCTCCAAACTACACAAACCCAGAGTCCTCAGCTGCTCCTCATAGGACACTCCTTCCAGCTGTTTCACCAGTTTTTCCCCATCCTCTGGACACATTCAGGGACCTTCACATCCTTTTTAAATTGTGGGGCCCTGCAGGGCACACAGGGCTCAGGCTGAGGCCGCACCACGGCTGAATCCAGCAGGATGATCCTGATCACAGCTGGTGCTGCTGTGTCTGATGCAGCCGGGATGGGGTTTGCCCTCCTGGCTGCCCGGGCACAGCTGCTGCCTGGGAGCTGACCAAGGCTTCCAGTTCATCCTGTTTGTTTCTCACACTGCATGTGTACAAGCATTTCAGACACACGGAAAGATACATATACACACACTGAAAGGTACAATACATTAATTCTCAAAAGCTAGCCACTGATACACTTCTTCTCAAGCTCTGAGCTCTACATTTTGTACAGCTGACAAACTCCCCTTTGCACATAACATGGAAATGGAAAGGAAAGAAATAGAGATCGGGCCATAAAGGCAGAAAATCTTCAAAGTGTCAGAAAATCTTCAAAGTGGCACATGGTCTAACCCTGAATAATTGGTTTTGCTGTAGGCCAATTCCAGCATGAAGTGAACAACTAGTTTTTAAAAAACGCTATATTAATGAAATTGTATTTGCACTAATAATCTGATGGAAATCTGTAAAACAATAAAGTGACCAAGCTATTAAAATAGACTTTTAATAGATCATAGCTACAGTTTTGCTTAAGAAAGCTAAGTTTTCTTATGCATAAAAGCCATTCATCATGCAGTACTTCAACTCTGCTCTTCTGAAAATATCAGGAAAAGAGTGGAAAAAATTGCATTTGCAAATTGGTCTTTTTTTTTTTTTTTATGCCACAAAATTAATTGGAAAGCTATTGACAGAAACATTACCAAGGTTTTACTCATTTATATGCTACAGAGTAAATAAATTCTTCTGTAATCCCTAGCCTGTACTTGTTTCTGAGAGAAGCAACACAGCGTTGTTTCTAATTTTCCAGGCAGTAACATCTTTCAAATTTCACTGTTGAGTTGCAGGCATCCAGTAATAACAAAATAGTTTTGTTGATAATTCTGGAGGAACACTTTTGGGGGTTGTAACTGCTTTAGTTACACAGCTCTTGAAAATAAAAGTGAAGTGCTTCCTAGTAACATTTACATAAGCAAACTGCTAACATTAATTTTTTTTGACCAAGTACCCCAATCTTTGTTCAGACAGCATTACCACATCAAAAATTCTTCTAGAATCACTGGAAAATTAAGCTTTGGGTTTGCAAAGAATACTCCAATGGAAACACTAAATTTTTTGCTCTCTGCAATGTATTTCTCTTGTCTTGGTATGCCTCTGGCACATAGTTTCTCCATGTATTGTATTTGATTAAATAACAGCTTGAAAAAGAGTATAAATAATTCACTGTAAACATCTTGAACAAAAACTAGAGTGCATACCACCAGCCAGACTTACAGGAAACAAATCATCTTAAACCACCATTGTTTCATTAGCAGTCATGGCTCAAAAAGACTGTAGAGGAACAGAAAACTTTACACTTTTCTTCAGTTTTGGTAAGGAGAATGTAATGGTTAACTTTGGGTGAAGAAAGGCAATTCAAATCTGCAAAATAATATATGTGTGACAATTTCCTTCAGTCTAAAAAATATCCTCCATTCAACATTCATTTATAATTCTTTCATGAATTAGAGTACATACTGTCTAGAGGACATTAAATTAGTCAAAATGGATATCAGCATTTTATGCTAGCATATCAGGTGCTTTCAAAGGAGTCATGCTCTCAACTTTTTTATACAAAAGCAGATTTCCTTGCCAGGAGACAATTTATCCAAAGCATTATTTCCCACAGTAGATTTGACTGACAATAATTAACTGCACAAGTAGGGTTTTCAAAATCTGGCATATTTAATTCTGGAGGTTCCTTACCTTTCTTATTTTTTATTTGTTGGTTTCTTTTGGTTTTTTGGTTGCTTGGGTATTTGTTTTTGGTGGTCCTTTTTGGGTGTTTTTTCACTAGCAATTGCCCTAGGAAATTGTTTCAATATATGCATCTTAGATTTTGTTCCCAGTATGATCTTCACAGATTTGAGAAAAGAACACCCACCCCTAATCACAGTCTGCATGCAATTTATTGTTCAGGTAAGAAACTAAAAGAAAGGCTACATGTCTGTTTCCCTAGAGCAAAACTTTTTGCTCCCTTAGAGCAAAACTCTAAGTAGGCTTCCCCACTCATTTTTCTGTATGTTTTCAGAAGATTAAGTCTTTACACCTGTCAAGTGTTTTAAAAATACCATGATATATCAAAGACAGGCGATGTTAGTTTTTAAATTCATTATGCTCCTAGTAATTTGACTTTAAAAAGGTAAACTCAACATCAGGCACAAGTTTGACTGCCACATTTTTAGAGCATCTGTTTGTCTTTGTCTTTCTTTAAAATTGCTTTTCAACCGAGCTAGAACTCCAAACCTAGGCATAACAGAATATTGCCTCCTAAAACACCACCCTTCTCCCTTTTTTTTTCTTGTGACATATTTTGCTGCCATTTACCATAGTTTCCCCTGCAGGTAGGTAACACTGGAGCCTTTGGACACTTCTGGAGACTTATAAGGGATGGCAGACAGGAAACACCTAGACTCAAGGACAGCAGTCTTTAAGTGCAGTTGCTAATATTCAAATGAATGGCAAAGAAAGTACAACTTGTGGCTAAAAAGCACACGTCCTTATTAAAAGCAAGTGGAAGAGACAGATGCAACAGACAGCAGCAGCAAAGTCTCACTTGGTGTAGAAGCTGGACAAGTAGCACCATAAGCTCAGGGTTGGGCACTTGTGTAGGCACCAGAAAGGGTTCCTCTGTGAAGGGGCTGCTCTGCCCCACCCATACATTTAAGGGAGCACCCTGTATAAACCCACATAAACCCTAATATTTCTCTCCCCTAATGCAGACCTCATAGCAAGTGAGGCTGAACCTCTGCACATCTCCCCTGCTGCAGCTGCAATCAGCAGCCCCCCACTCAGCCTGGACCCAACACTCAGGATCACCTCCTTGCTTCACATCACCCAGGTGCACTTGTGTTCCCCACTTGCTTCCCTGCCACCAGTCATAGTAAGGGCTGCTTCTGAATATAATCCGAGAAATTGAACACCACAGCAAAAAACCCCTTTTCCATAAGTAAGAAGATCACAGATCAGCAAAATGCCCATCCACAGCCTCATGCTGAGTGAGCACTGAAGGACCTTGCAACAAGCAGAATCCAATATACTGCAAAGAAAACACTAATAAAACTGAGGCTGAAGACTCTCTGGTGCATCTCAGTACAAAAACCTGAAGCGAAGCCAGTAATATTTGTGCTGGTTTGGCCAAAATCTACCAATAGATCCTCTGGGAGAAAGTCAGGTCACAACCACCCTTCCCTCCACCAGGTTCAGGAAAAAAAATTCCTCGAAGGAAAGTGAAAGAGGTAAAACCTATTTATGAACAAACACACAGGAAAAGAATAATAATACTAAATAGCAAAACCCCTCACTATAATGAGAAAACCTGGGAAGAAATTAGAGTCCTCTTGTAGGCATGGTCCCTCCTTCTCGGAGCTGGCGTGGGAGGTGGCCTTAGGCCCCCTCCAGGCCTGAAGAAAAGTTCTCCTGATGTGTTCTGATGTTATTGAAACAGTCCAGGAGAGAAAAAAAAAGGAAAAAAACACCAAAGTCCCAGGAAACACGCCAGAGAAAAGGGAAAGAAAAAAACCTGAAGAGCTGGCTGAAGAGCAAGCAGGGTGCTCCCTCCGTGCTACCGCCGCCAGAGAGAATGCAGAGGAGTCTCTATCTCTGTGTCCTTGGGAGCTGCTTTGAAAAGTTCATTTGGTTTTTTTTTCTCCTCCCCTCTCAAGCTCAGTTTAAAGGCACAAAATGAATTTTTTGGCATAGAGCCGTAATAGGGGACACAACACCATAGAGTCACCCCAAGACACCATGCTAGTAGTAGCCCCACAGCTGAAGGTGCAGAGAACCTTGATGCAGAGTGGAGCAAGACGGATTTTGTTCTAGCACACAGCTTCCATGTCCATCTTCAGGAACTGACTGCTGTCAGAAGCAGATCTTCAGCCATGTGCTTCAGGAACCAGAAATGCTTTCATGGCTGTTTGCCATGCTATTTCAAACTGAGATTACAGGAAATGCTGAAGGAGATGGAATAAATCAGTCACACAGTTGTCACCTGCAGAAATGCTTAAACAAGCTTTTTGCAGGTCTTGAGATGAGAGACATGGAGATCTCTGCTATCTAATAATTATTTGCTTTTAAGAGTCCTCCAAGCCTTTACTTGTTAATACAAGTAAAAGTAGGACTAAACTAAGAGAAGTAATCAAAGGACAGATACTGAAAACACACACAGCAAATTAACTACTTTCAGAATTTACTGCTATCGTCCAAAATGTCCTGAAGTTACTTTATGAAGAATGTTTACTGATGTACACAAAAGACAGCATGACAAAAAACAAATAAGCTGTATAATGGTCCACATAGTAGTAGCAATGAATATTCTCCCTTTCCCTCAACTTTTTACATGCCTCTGTGGACAGCACAAAGGATCAAATTACCTTCTGCTTCAGGGTAGATTTTGGGTAGAGGCTAAATTAACCGCATCTTTTCCTTGCACTTCGCTTTAGTTAAGAGCAAAAGTAAAGACAGACTGAAATTAACACTAAGCCATTCTGAATTTTTCCTTCACAAGCAATCACAAACAGACATTCTTATGCTTTCCCGCAGACAGAGCAAGCTTAAACACTTAAGATACCCAAGACAAGAGTGAGCAATAGTGGGGATGGCCACTTAACAAGTAGTGGTACACACCAGGAGAGAACTGCCCAGTCATAAAAAACTCACAGCAAAGTCAGTCTTAAAACAAGGCTAAAAGATGAATGCAGGGTCAAGATGGTACAACCAACTACTACTTGAAGACTTCAGCACCACTAAAAATATCAGGGTGGGCTGGAGAAGTAGCACATAGACATAACGTACTGCAGGAAAAAAATATTAATGTAATAGAATCTTAATTTCTCACCAGCAATCTTAATTTTGTTTATTAAACAGGCAGACTGTTTTGACTTTCATCATTCTTAATGAGGTATTTTTCAATACGAGTGCTATTCACAACAATTATTAATGACTGAATGTAAGACAGGTAGCCTACTGGGAAAAAAACTCCATCTTGATAAAAGAGAATTATGTTCTAACTGAGCATAATGAAGGCAACCAGCTGATTTAACGTAACTTCCTACATTTAACAGGATAATAAGAAACGGTAATCAATGGAAAGAGAAACATAATAAAAATTTTAAAAGACCTGCATTTAAACTGTAATTCCATTTTAAGTAACAGTCACTTAATACTTAGTCGTCTTCATGTTCATAAGTAGGTTATCTCCATAACCGGATGACTGGCTATTTCCGTTAAATATGTATCTGCTCTTTTGCGGTGTAACATAATTACTCAAGGTAACAAAATTGCTGTAATATTCATGAGATGTTAACTTGCCTTCATCCCTCAAAAGATTAGAACATAAAATCAGAAAACCTCAAAGGAAAGTTTGAGCTCAGAAACCTCAAAGAAAGTATTAGAAAGCATAAATTGCAACACCACTGAGAAAAGCTAAACTAAATCTGTGACACACTTTTCTCAGGTAGCATAAACAGCATGCACAATCATGTGCTCACAAATGCCACTGACACAGCCCCAACATACACAGGAAAACTAACTATTTAAGACAGTCCCAAACATGCATGCCCTTTCACAAACAGATGAGAATCATTTATCTCAATTTTTAGTCTCAACTCTCATCAAAAGATTCTCACAGCACTTCCCAATAATAAGGACAAATTACTGTAACTTCAGAAGACATGAGTTACCTAAAGAGGTCACTGAACAATATGTGCTAATATTCTCTTGGAACTGCTCATCCTTTAAACCACCTAATCCACTTAATCTCTATTTGCCGTCATATCTGTACATGAACACACAGCACCTGACTGTTTCAAACCTGCAATTACTTTAAGAGACACAGTAAAGCACATACAAATACATACATTAGCTATAGGAAACAAAGTGCAACAATATCGTAAAGAAAACGCCAGTGGAACTGTCACTTTCTGAAAGCGGCATGTTACGATCTTCAGCATCTAATTTCAGTCCCATCTTTAAAAAAGATGCTTCACAGCAGCAGTCCTGCAAAAGCAGCAGTCTGTGGCACTAAACACTGCACTTCAGACTTAGGACATTCCGGAATGGACTCACAGATTTGAACAAAGAGTGGCAGCTCAAGTGTTCTTCTTTACAGGAGTGAAAAGCTCCACTTTGAAGCTTCTAGGCAACAGGTATACCGCACTTCTGCACTGGTGCTGTCTGGGATAGAGTTATATTTTTTCAATGGGGCTACGATAAGCAGATTCATGTTACCTAGCCTCAGTTATCATGCTGGAAGCCAACACACCATATTTCCAGTGAACCTACAAACTACAGCTTGTGAAAGTGTTTTAAGCTCAAGTCTATGTATTTTCTACAAGTAAGAAATATGTTTGCTAAGTTAAAGTGATCAATCTCCATTGTTATTTAAATGTAAATATCATAACTATTGAACTATGCAATTTTCACCTTTGTACCTTTACTGTAGAGTACGTACTTACTTACAGTAGAGAATTTGCCAGGAAACCCCCAAGGTTTGCTGCCAGTGACCTAAGCATTTGTCAGAGACTTTGGAGTATGGCTTCAACACCATTAATTGAGTAAGTTTTATGGAACTAAGAAAGAAAAAGGCTCTCACCTCACACTAGTATATTGACTTGCACTGAGCACTTTCTTTGGTTTATTTCTGCTCTTCTCTTTTGTCATCCCCCAACTGTCCTCCTGGAGAAGTAGGTAGGTATGTACAAGGATCCATACATCTGCCTCTGCTGTTTTCTGTATGAACAACCCAAAAAAATGCAGCTATGACTGTCCTAGGTGTTCAGATAACCATAATTCTACACTGAATATTCGATAGCTGCCCATATGTTTTAGCCTTTGAAAGCATACATAACTGAGTAGGCAATCTAATCTTGCCTGGACTGCAAGTCAATCCATCCAACTCCTCCAAGGAGACTAAATATGCATTAAGATCCTCAATCATAGATTAAGAAAAAGCCTTCGGTTTGTCTCTCATAACTTCTTCCACAGTTCCCCCAAAATGCCTGAAGTAACTGTCTTCTAAATACACATTGTTTTCAACACTCTTGGTCCCTCAGCTTCGGGCTGGGAGTTTAGGGGCCATAAATAAATGGCCCCTAAATAAACTTCATCCTGATTGTCTGTCCGAGAACAAAGGTAGTGACTAAAAACACTGTTCTTTGGGAGCATGGCGTAAAAGCTTCACTAATATCCCACTTCCTCCCCTGGAAACAATTTCATTTAGTAACTAAAGGAGACAGGAGTTGCTTATTACATACTTCTAAACAAACCTTCTGGGTTTCTTTACTTTAATGCTTTGAACTAGGACAGCTCATTCATTTCCTACTGTCTGCTTCCAGAAGGCACAAAGAAGGATCTTTTTCACCACACTTTTAAATGAGAATATGATTTCTTTTTTTAAAGAGTGGAGCCAGTTATTGTTTGACACCCATCAAAAAATTGGGAAATACTTCAGATTAAGGGTTATGACTGGGAAGTAGTTACCAAATTAACCTTAACTATAATGCTTCGGATTAGTTATTCACTTGAGAGAAACGTGGATATGGAGTTACCAACAGTTCTAACTCCCAATTCTCATTCTCTTCAACTGTGATCGTTCTTACCTTGTGAAGTTCTTGCTTTGTTCACTTCCCTCTAGATGTTGTTAATATTGACATATTTTGAACACGCGATATGCTCAAGCTGACATTCTCTATAAAAGGGATTCATTTATCCTCTTACTCCTAGCTAATATTACCAGTCTTTATCAGAAAGCAAAGGCAGATAGCCAAATTGTGTGTGCACTTTTGTTCCCCATTCCTTCTCATCATCCCAAGAGCAGCTCTTCAGAAGAATGGGATTCAACATTTACTCTTCTGCCTCGGGGGGGGTCAATAAAATGACTACAGAAAAAGCAGTTTGGTCATCCTTCCCTAGATCTGGTAGGGCCCATGCTGAGAAATGTAACATTAGAAGAAAGCAGCATGATTTTTCAGAAGTTACAGAAAAATGGAAACACTACAGTCTTAACCTTGAAAGTTTCACACAAGATAACAGACCTGTAATACTGTTTCCTTCATCGCCTTGTCAGACTGCGGCTACAAAACAGGGACAACAGAATAAACAAAAGAACACATACCATTAAAGCTTAACTGCCTCACAAGAAGGAGGGTTTGGCTAAGAGAGACAAGCAGTTCTCAGAACAGCACTTACTTTATCCAGATTTTGTACGGGGTGAGTGTGCGGTGTGCCTTGGGCATCTTCACCTGTTCCCAAGGCTTCTCTCCAGGGTGTCTTTTAGTTTCTGGGGGAAGGATAAACCTCCCACATTTCTAAGGAGTCAGCAAGAGTTGATGCGTATCTAGGCTGATGAGTCAGGAAGAGGGACAGTGGAAAAGGCCAGTATCAATCCCTTTGTTGCCTGTCCTACACTGGTGGCACTAATTTGGGTCTGTCCTCCCTTCCACAAGGTAGTAATTTTCATAAAATATGGGAAAATTTAACATCCTCAAGACTCTCACGGCTTTCAGAGGGCTATATAAAAGTGAGGAAAAAGACCTGGTTCCTTAAGGAAAGAAGCAGAGCCTACATGCTTCTTATTGCCACCCATGCTGGTTAAGATTCACTTATGCATTGTTTATAGTATAAGCTAAGTTTTAATTCATCTGTTCCCACTGAATTTGATTGCCTGACTGTCTGCTTTTTGCTTACAGTAAAAATTCCTTCAACAAAGCATTTGTATTCTGATCATCTTGTGAAGCATACTGTTTTTTCCCCCCTCATGTTCTATAAAATACAGTTTTCCCACAAGAGCCCCTAATATGTACCATGTGTATCAGGATGAAATTCCCAGAGGCTAGTAGCTTATTCAACTTGTGAGAGTCTCCTTGGCACCTACACATTTTTCCATGGTTAAGTCAGCTGTTGCAGTAAATTAAGTATTAAGAATATATTTAACCCCTTGGAACTTGAACTTAAGCCACAGCAGTTACTACTGCCTCTGATTTTATAAGAAGTTTATTCATTTTGTCATCAGTAACATGATTAACATTTCAAGTCAAGCTAATAGAAGCTTGAAATACAAAGTTATTACTTAAAAAAAATTAATAACCTTCTTTAGGGAAACTCTAAACATGAAACTATTTCCTCCCTGATGAAAATATGCTGCTTTACTGAATTTTTTCATATTTTCAGTGTATTTTGTTTTCCTTAACACAACCTCTTAAGCCTACAGTACCACAGACACTTAAGAATATTCAAGCATTTCAAGACAAACAGAGTAGTACCTTAGTTTACATATAGGTGTTTGACCGAGGAAACTAGTATTGGCACCAACTTTTAGAGGATTTGGGTGGGGTGGATGGGAAACACCTTGTTTAATGTCATCTACAAAATCAGTGGTGGAGTCATGAACACAGGTACTAGGGACTGCTGACTAACAGGACCCATAAAAACCTTCCATTTTGCTAGACATGACAAAGTTGAACCTGAACCTGGTCTCATATTCGACATTCACAAAAGGCACAAAATAAATCAACAAAACCAAACAGATCTTTCACACACATCTGTCCCTATGCTGCTCTGAAAATAACATGCCCTCTAGGCAGCAATTACCTGACATTCTCTACCACTCCTTTCAAAGCGAGTTTAAAATACGGAGCTAACGCTTGGGGATATACCACACAACCACATGCATACATTTTGTCAGTCTTAATACTGTTAAGCATCAGTGACAAACCATAATAATCCTGGACTATCTATGAGAATTTACTCAACTAAAGGACAACAAACGTTTTCTCCCACTAAGATTAGGGGTGCTTAAAAAAAAAAAATTAAGGGGGAGCCCATTAAAAATAATAACAAAATGTTTAGAGTACTGGTTCTCTGAAGAGCAACAATTTGCTTCCAAAACAACAAATGAAAGACAATGAGGTGGAGCACTGCAAATACAACACATGCATGAATTGCAGCACAAAACTCGCAGTTACTACCAGACAATTAGCAGCAACAAAATGAGGTCATCCTCAACAGAGAGCTAGGTATGTTTATACACAATGGTAATGTTTATTACACAGGTTATATGGCAGGGACCACTTCTCTTTCTCCAAAGTGTGACAGCATTAGAGATTACTAATAGATTTCCTGGTTTGTTTGAGCAATGTATTTTGTTTCTAAGGAAGGCTTCTTTACAAGTCTTACACTAGTACACTGTTCTTCTAGAAAACTATCTGCTCAAATATTCTTATATGGTAAAATATGTTTTTTTTAAAGTAAAGAAACTTTCTAGCTCTTGATAAAACTCTTGAAGGGGAAACCAGAGTCCTAAGCAATGGTAACTACATGGTTCAGTTACACCCTTTCCTACGAAGCCCTCCACTAAAAAACTGAAATTCGGCTCACTACAGAAGCAAAAGGTTACTGCAGTTGTTTCAACTTCACTAAAACCAAAGAAGCTGCAGTACTTCTTGGCTGCCATTGATGGGAGATCAAGATTTTCAAGGGAGAAACTGGATTTTTCGTGGTTCTTTCTGCTCAGGTGAATTGTATTTGCACAGAATAAAGTCATATTGACTCCACTTTACATTGGTCCTTACTAACAGGCGGTGCAGACATGTCAATGGAAAAACATATTGGGAAGCAGACTTTAATTAGGATGTACAAGAAGAAAACTAATATGACTAAATGAAAGCTGAAATATCAGTTAATGGTTTTCTATTCGTTTCCTTGTTTTATGAAGTCACATTCTGTTGTGGTAGCCACTCAAGAAGCCCTTTTCTTTTTTTCCAAAGCAGTTATTCTGTGCAATTGGCAGAAGTGTTACTTTCAGTGTTTTATACTTTCAGGGAGTTAATGCATATGAACAAAAGAATGCTTCAGCACAAGGGTAGATCAGACTAGTGGGAAGTTTTACGTTTGGCCATCAATATCCATGTTTTGCAGACAACATGAAGACAATAAGCGGGTCAGGATAATTGCTTGTAATAGCACGTATTACAAAGTGCTGAAAATAGGACTACTGAGCTGTGATACTACAAGCCAAAAACAGTCACAGACTGAAAACCATCTCCTTTGGGGAAAGGACCACTCACTATCTTATCAGCTAGCCTTACTTCAGCATTCATCATCTAGATAATTAAAACATGCTTTGAGAAATTATCTGTTTTTCAATTAACACATCAGCCTTGCCAGAGGGATCATGCAAGCTACAGTAAAACACAGTAAGGCCAATGTCTCCCCACAGCTTCAGCCTGCAGTAGAGGTTGGTAAAAGAAAGAAGCAGTTTTCTCCTCACTGTTCATCCTACAGATGCACTTACATAATTCCACTTCTTTAGTTCTACTGTTGGAAACTGGCTAGTCTTCATCTGCCATAAATATTGTTGCTATGAATTCACTGCTAGCTCACTTGTGAAAACATGATTCTGTGAAAGTATCCCTGATTCTTCTTTCCCTCATTTACTTTCATAAATACCTCAAACTGTCATTTCAAGCCTCAATATCGAATCAATATTCAAATGTGGTTTTAAATGCTTTCTCATTTTTTGCAGTCATACCTGCATGCACTAATGTCTGCACAGAGGGGGGAAGTGTTCGCATCCTCATGTCTGTGGAAGTGCAGGTTCTCCCTGCCATACATCTTAAAGGCCACGCACATGAACAGCATATTGCCTGGGCAGTTAAGTGGATACAAAGTTTGATATTGTTTCATGATTGTGCTAGTCTAACCTTTATATCTAAAGGCAAGGGGAAGAAAAAAATCCACTAACCCACCCAAAAGCATTGAGCCACAGGTTTCGAATTTTTCTTCTGCCTTTAAATGTCATGCTTGCCACACAATGTAATCCTTGCCTCCTATAGAAAGGTGCTAATTAACAACCATCTTTAGATGAAGCCAAAGTAGCCCATCTTCCTTTTCAAGGGAAGACACCTGGCAGGCAGTCACAGCAGAAAACTGTATGCTTGCATGCACTCAGAGCATCATAGTAATTGGTGACAGTGACTTAACTGGTCGTCCCTACACTTTTGCAACTCAAATTAATTCAAAGCTCTATTGTTTCTACATCTCTCTAGCATGACGCTTTATTCCCAAATTCTCCTTATTGACAAGATTTTTGAAGTGACTTCACAATACCCTCTAGTTCACAGCATCCTGAGACATATTCCATAAAAATTTATTAAGCAGAAATCAGAAGTTAACTAAACAACTAGATGAAACTCATCTATTTTGGAACTGGATATTTTTATCTGCTTTTACAATTGTAGCTACTTACCTAACTCTAACATGTACTAAACAAAGTGTTCTAATAATACAGATTTTCTAGCACCTTTCTTGAACCTCTCAGTTCAAGACAAAAGGGTAAACCAGAACACTGTGCCTTCTACAGTCCACTTCAGTCTTGAATATAAAACAAATAGAAACTGTTTTCATATCCTAATGCAAACACTGCTTAATCTATAGCATCTAGAAAAAGGTGATTATACATTTCCACCTGATCCTCAGTTCTGACTAAAAGGCAAATTTTTCAATGGTTTCTTCCAAATCATCAATGTGATTGTGTCAAAAGACAATGTAAAACTTGAATTTAGAAACACAAGAGACAGTTTACCCTATTGAGCAGAGGGAAACACATAACACAACCAACCCTCAGAGATTTAATTTTTCATCTTGAATAGGCTGGTTTTTTACTCCTTGCTTTCCATATCGGAACACAGATCCTCCTCACTCCTTTAATTGTGACATATTGTCTACTAACAATCTATGGCCAGACACTTCTAGCAAAGAGGAACATGAGCTACCAAAAGTTCTTGGGATGGTAAGCAAGCACAGGGTCCTTCAGCATCTTGGAACACCAGCCTTCTTTGGCCAAGAAGCTGGGAGACCTTACCCAAGCCTTCAAACACCCGTGAACTGAAACAAAAAAGATTCACAACCAAGACTGAAACCTCTGTCTCTAGAAAAGCTCCATTCCCTGTTGTGATTATTCAAAACTCCAAATGGAAAAGTAGGAAAAACTGGAAGGGGAGAGTTTTGTCATCAGTTTTCTTAACACTACATCACAGAACTTAAGATATATGCATGTATAGAAGGCAGAAAGAATACAAAAATGAAGCAAAATTCAAAGTCGTGCTAAATAAGGAACAGGGATGAAACCTGAAGAACTCTATTCCCTGTTTACCTGAGCATGTATACTGCACATTGGATGCTGCAATGTATAAGAACAGTTGTGCTTCCACAGTGCTGGCTTCTTCCAGGTTTTAATAATACTGATGTCTACATAAACCGGTAAACAAATCCAATAAAAAATACCCCTCCTTCCTACTCACTACATATATACTCTTATTTGGCCTCTCTTATTTATGGGGTATACAGCTCATTATGAAAAGCTTACTAGCACAATATAAATTATTTTGGCTTGAAACAAACTAATAAAAAAGAAAAACCTCTGTAAGGATACCAAAGGAGGGCTAGATCATGATATATATCCTGCTGCTTTCCGATTTCAATCAATATTATTCAGATTTGTCACTGAATAACTTTAGCAAACAAATTACAATCACAAATTCTGTAGTAAAAAAAAGGTGCAGAGACCCTTAAAATAAGAGCTGAAGTTTTGTTTTTCATTCCAGACATCAAGTGTAACTGTATACTTACTACACATGCTTTTTATTTCTCTGATCTGCAAACCATTTTGGTCAAATCCTCAAAGCAGGTATTCAGACCCAAGGTCACTACAAACATACTTTTCTGTCTGTAAATCAGTTTTGGTACATTTGTGGAGGATTTTCAGTTTTCTTAAAACCACAATAAGGCTTTTCACCATGTCAAATTGTTATTTCAAATCTCTTACTGGCCTTTATTCCAGCCTTGTATTCCAGCCTTGTAGGCCTTTGTTATTGCAGTCTAACTGCTATCTTCCAAAACTACTATTTGAAAAAGCTTATTCACAGCCACTTAGAAAAACTAAGCAGGAAAAAGTGCTAGCATTGTGTTTTGAATGGCACAAAGCATGAGAACATACCTCTAACCAGACTCTGCAAGATATGGGCAGCTAATTATGCTCTGACAACTCTGATGCGACCTCTGACTCACAGGAGAAAAAACAAAGCATACAGACAAATCGCTACAGAAATCCATGTCCTCACTCCTCCTTTCCCATGCACCAGATCTCACATGACAAGCCATTTGGCCTTTGATTTAGCTACTTACAAGCCCCTCGAACCATCTATGCTCCTAATCCAAAATCAGCCTTGTCAGGATGCTTTACAGGGGTAGTAGTTCCTTTCTTTGATTTCATATTACCTCTGTTTCTCAATGAATCTTGTATCCACTCCTGGTTTTATTACTTCCTTCTCCTACTTAATAAGGATTTTACTCTCTGATAACTCAAGGTGCTTCCCGAGTTTTTCTTTCCATAGCATTTTCAAGGTACCTGTCACAAAACTCATGTTGCCCACACATTATGAGAAATACATCTGGCAAGGAGAAAAGTCTCTATTCTGTGGCTGTTAAAACCAGTTATTAGACAGACTTCTTATATAAACACACAGAAAAGAAAGACTGCAGGAATCTGCAGTGTGAAGTCCCTTACCTCCAAGTGAAATTCTGAATTCTCTTCTTTTTATCAATAGTGCTATTGAATTTTCAAATCATACACTCTCTGCTCTTGTTTACTTTCCTGGAATGACCTAACAAAGAAATGCTGGGATTCATTTCTTCCAAGAATCTGCTCTGTCTGGAATTCACCTTGCTTTCTAAGCATTTTAATTTACTTTCATTTTATTGGGGTTTAACCAATTTGACTTACGCTTGCACTACTCTATACTTATCCATTTTTCTGTTTCTGGGAGATAATATTTATTACTCATAACATTTTTGAACCAAATAGAGAGACCTCTAGAGCTCATAAAGCTCAGTAAAATAGCCAATCAGCTGTTATGTTTCAGCTATTACTTTAGGCAGACACATCCTGTCAGCTTTTTGTTTTACATTCTCAATCCATTAATTTATATTTATTATACAACTATCTGATAACAAGCTGAATGAATCAAGCAGAAGACACAGCTGGAAAGAAGAACCCTCCAAACTGTCTATATATATTGGCTACAGGCGAAAAAAGAGCTTACCACTTAAATGTTTTGCGTCTCCATCTTAATGAAGATCTGTAGTGCTACCATAACTGATCCTCTTTTCAGACTATACTGTACATAACTGTTTTCCATCACTAATAAACCTATTCACTTTACAGCCATGAAATTCCAAAAAACTAAGGACGAAAGACACTTAGGTAGTGTAACACTCTCCTAACTAACTGTAATGTGTAGCAAGTATAAAGGTAAACTTACTAGAATTAATCCAATTTTTTTAAAAACCCCCATTATTTATATGTCAAGATAATTCATTCTGTGAGGTCTGAAAAGCAATTTCTCCTATTTCAGTATTATTTTAATGTGTGAGAAACCCCCACATGATGATCTCTATTGAGAATTATTTGCTTCCCAATTAGGAAGGACTTTACAAAAGTTTTTATTAGAATAACTTTTTTATTATTATTTTACAGACAGAAAATTCAAGTTAACTGGATCAAACAGCAGAAATACAATGCATTCAAACACCATTCTCTGATTTCCTCATCACATGCTTGTGAGCATGCCTATGCTTCCAGTCCTGTCCTGATGACTCTCAAAAAAAGAGGGTTCAGCAGTTCTTTCACTCCTTGGTGAGGGAGAGCACCTATACATCTGCCAAGGTCTATTCGTGCATTGCATGCATTTGCTATTCATCCCACAAGCT
Source organism: Myiagra hebetior (assembly GCA_013397015.1). Lineage (NCBI taxonomy): Eukaryota > Metazoa > Chordata > Aves > Passeriformes > Monarchidae > Myiagra > Myiagra hebetior. Next base: position 23,741 of record VWZQ01005206.1, on the reverse strand, counting down.
TCACCCATCTGTACAGTACGGTATGTAGCTGAAATATAGCTAGCAATAGCCAGAAAGATCATCTGCAAGAATTCTGACAGAAAAAAGGCAGGATCTAGGGGGAAGAGTAAGTGTCTGTAAGGATGTTCTGTGATCCTTAAAGCATGTATTTGGAAGCTGATCTGACAAGAATTAGACATAGCTTGGTCTTTTGCAGATCCAAACACAGCTTCTGAAGGAGGTGTAGCAGCTAGAAGTGTTCAGAATGTAGCTTATACAAATAAAGAATTCTTATAGCAAGTGTGGATATAATAAGTGTTAGGTATTTGATGCCATATCTGCTTAATATAGCTTAGGTACTGTCTGGTACAAAGTCCAGCCTAGCACCTTCTCCAAGGTGAGGACAAAAAACATCTACCTCTGAGCAAGACCCTGTCATCTACAATTTCCAAAGTTCAAACTTTACTTCATGACTGTGACCTAGCTGTGAAATGATTTTGCTATTTTTCAAGTAATATTTGAAAACATATCCCAAGCATAAAACTGAACAAAAAAGGGACCACAAGAAAAAATGGTTAGTCTACTGCTTAACACATCCTACTCCAAATTTCTCACTTTAAATGGAATAACTATGAGAGGTATTAGCATTTCTTGTTCAGATTCCACAAGTACAATATACATCTAACAATTCACAGCATTGATGCCATGATCTTTGGCCACCTTACAGGCCTGACATCTCTGTACTTTATTAAATTAGTATCTTGCATCAAACTCAGTTTGAAGGAAAAAGATGAACACTAGAATGCCACAGACATTTAGGCCACCAGCACATTCTAGCAAACCTCTTAAAGGACTACAGGCAACACATTTAAGAGAAGCAGCGTCCATTTACAAGACACAGGGGTTCCACATGAACTGAGGGTTACTAACACAACACACCTTCTTTTTCCTCCTGTTAGACATCAGAGTTTGTCTCTCCAAGCACACACAAAGATTATAGCACTGAGCACACAAGTCTCCCACGAGAGGTGGCCATGGACACCTTGTAGACAATCTATCATTCTTGTAATAGTTTTTTTTTAGAAACAGTATTTGGACCCTTCAAACATGAGAAAGCATTAGTTGGGAAGTATAAGTTTAGAAACCACTTCTAGAGTGTTATTTTCATGTCTTTAGGTGACATTTCTGCTCCCACTCCTCTATGCCCTTAAGACCTAATCAGTCCACTCCTCTCCTCCTTTCAAATGTTCTGTCTTTCAGAGACCAAGGCCTGAAATAGAAATGTTTTCATTTTTCTCAAAAATACAGTAATTCTGATGCACTGCGGAACAAGGGAAAAAAGAAAATTACAAACCTTAAAATTCATTCTGAAAACCACCTAACATAGACTTCATATTTGATGATACTCAATGCTTTCACAAGACTAAAGATGGAAAAATAAATTCACAAATCAACCCACAGTTTTTTAAAAAGGTTTCTTTCAAAAACACCAGAAAAGGTTCTCAAAGTTTCACCCAACTCCGTTAATTTCACAGTACCTTCAACCTCTCAACCAGACTTCTGTGTAACAGAAGAGCACCTACCTCAACCAACCTTCCATGGACTAAAAGAGGTAAGCAAAACAGACAAAAGAGGTAACCAGAAACAGCCCTTCCCCAAAACACACCTGCACACTGAATTTCTCAGGTAGAATGGAAGTTTTAATCTATAGTTCAAGTTCATCTCCAAGGTAATCACCATGATGTGATACACACACCCTAATTTTAGCAAGCAGATTCTAGAAGCAAATCAGCAGTTTGGGTACAAAATCAACCTTCTTATAAACAGACTCCAAAATGAGAATCAATTTTGTTAAGAGCTAAAAAGCCTGAGAAAGAGATCCTCTTACCACTTCATTCCTCTTTTCATAAAGTGGCAAGTCCATGTACGATTCCCCTTGCCACCCCTGCACTCAGGGGCAAAGTAGACTGGTGTGGGAAAGGAAACTGGTCCTGCCAGGCAGCAGTGAGACACTGCACTCCTTCATAAACACTGCTGCCAGAAGGGAACCCAGAGGTTTATTTGACACTGAAGGCTGCTCCTTAAATACACCACACACAACACAAATACCAAATTCCACCCTCTCTGCCAAGAATGGTACAGGGGGAACAACAACAACAAAAATCAACTACGCTAATTGAAAGAGCAATATTTCATTGCCCTGTTGACAGCACTTCTGCCTAGTAACTCCACTGTCTGCAACACTTCTATTACATTCCAGTAAGAAAAAGCCCCACACTATTAGCAAAGTAATATTCAGAAATGTGAATTAGGTAAAAAAATGGCTAAGTTTTTGGTCAGAATGTTAACAGGTCTTATTTGCATGCCATTATTTTCAGTCCAAATGAAAAGCAAGAAGAGGGAGTTTAACTAGGAATTTCAATTGGTTTGTAAACACTTTAAGGTCACATGAGGATTACTTCAAGCTGTCTTTATTAATCTAACAGTTTAATGCTTCTAGAGACTTGTTTTGAGAACCAAACACTATAATGATTTAAAATGTTTAGTTCAGAAACTTAGGCATGAGAAGTGTTGAGGGGGAGTGAAAATCAGTACTATTTGCTTTCTGAAATTATGGTGCCTGAATTACGTCCACTGGAATAATTTTATTTTCATGATCACATGATTTAACAATCTAGTTAACAATCTAGATTTAACAATCACTAGAGTTTGTGGACACATGAGTAAGTGCTAAAGGAAATAAAGCAAAACAAAGAAATTCAGACATACACCCTTGCTATCTGAAATTTGGTATGTATAACAGTCCTTATTTTGATCTCTCATTTTGGAATTAAAGAAAGGTACTGGTAATACATCACAGAAAGAAGTACTCAGTAATTCCAAGGCAACAGCAAAGAAGGGTATAGCAATTCTAGGGGACAGTGAAACTGAGTGGCCAGACAATTATCTGCCCCAACAATGTCTGTCATTAGAACTCAGTTCCCCAGTCAAATTATTTAATAAACACCAGATTCTCCCGGTTTGTATTAAGGCCAACTTTATTCAACTCATTTACACCAAGGTGTACTTCAGCCAGTCCACATTCTGTCAGATGATACAATTGTATGAAGCCTCCCATCCCTGCTTAAGTCCAACTGCTAGCTGCTTGAAATGTCATAGCTGGCACTACACCAGGGATATCACAGCTGCTGAGTAACATTCCTTGCTGGTCCCTCATTATAGGGGCATTAGGATCAGCAGTCAGCCGGACCCAGCCTCCCTGCTCAGTATCCTGTATAGTACAGTTTTCAGCTCACCTCAGAAAGCCTCAGCTCCATGTAACAACAGAGAGCTTCTTGTGGCTGGTGCATGGCCAGCCTGCCAGTTCTGTCACTCACCATCTCCCTGAAGATCCCTGCTGAAACAGAGCTGCAGAAATGCTCAAGTCAGCTGTGTTCAAGTTTGCATCGATCATCCCAGCACTGAACTAAGAATTTTGAAGGGAAACACTCACAGAAGAGACTAAAATTAAAGCATCTCAAACAAAATCCCTGCTTTGGAAGGGCTGCCATCAATATGCTGAAAACCAAAATCTGATAGAAAAACCCTGTTGGTTCTGACCAGCTAAACTTCTGCCAGAGCTGGAACACAGAAAAAAAACCTAAACAGGTAACTCCAAATATACAGATGCATAACCTAAAGAAAACACTAATTTTTGGCACTGCTTATGAACAAGATAGATAATCCTGGCGTATGTGTCACATACAAAAGGAAATAAGTGAGAATCAAAGTTTTTTCACATTCAGTGTATTAACTGAACATGATTCTACTTTTAATCTTCTTTGGTTTACCTCAAACTTTAGCTCTAGTGTCAGAAGAGGTATTCCATCTTAAGATGTCACAGCTCCCAGAAATACCTTAGCTACAAGTATTCAAGATAAAATTTTTGTGATTTCAATAAACAAAGGAAAAGGTGCGAGAATAAATGTTATTTGGTGCAATTAGGTTGCATTTGGCTTTCTGTGTGGCCCTGTGGCTTCTTGAGCATGACTGCAAAATAATTTTTACAACAGGCACCTTTTTAGTGATGTTAGATTGCTTGAGTGAAGCTCCCACCTTTCCCTACTGTAAGGAAAGCATCCTATCACTGACTTCACTTTTGTGACATTGTACATTAACATCACAGCTGACAAAATCTCATGGATTGGGCAGCCAGTGAGCAGCTAACCATCTGTACACTAAAAGGGTTTATCTTGTCTCATTTATTTCAGTTAGTCTAAGATTGCCGGAAAGATACTGTGCCTAACTCCTACATGTACATGGACATCAAGAGATGTTGCCACGAAGCACGAACTGCAAAGTCTGCCTCTCCATCCCATAGTGTGCAAGGCTTATTAACTAATATTGATTAAGGCTGTTTCTCCACTTCAGTCCCAAGCTGCAGTAGGATAATGAAACTAGTGGTCATGCTTTTAAATTTTTCTAGAGGAGGTCTTGAACTGTGTGTAACACCACTGAAACAGCAAAGACTATTCACCATATAGGAAGTTAACAAGCATCTCCTCTAAGGACCAGAAAAATAGTACAGGCTTCTAATGAGGCCTTAGGAAAGGAATATAGAATGGAGAGAATGTATCTTTAGAACTCAAATTTCAGTGGTTCTAAAATATAAATGAAATTGCCTGATGGTAAGTAACTGTTACTTAAGTCCTACAGTTTTAATACATTCTTAGTACCCACCAAAATCAAGAGAATCCTTTGCTTGAAAGTCTGCAGTTAACTCCTAAACATTTAATAGTTAGGTCACAAGTACCTTCTGCATAGTTAAGATTTATTATAGAAGAGGCTTAGTCATGTTGTCACTAATTAGCAAGTTGCTATGCTTCTATAAAACAGGAAAGAAATCGATGTTAGAGGAGTAACTTCCTGCAGCAGTTGAGAATTAACAGACCAGTGCTAAGGAAAGCACCAGGTCTGGTGTAGTCAAGGTTGACAAGCAGTCACTGTTCAAAGAACAAGAGCACTTGAAAAATCGCCCTGCCTACTTCTCCTTGCTCTCTGTGAAAAGCGACCCAAACTGGTCACCACCAGGTGATCAGTGACCATCACCAAGGTGATCAGAATATTCAACCCTGCTGCTCTTTACAGACTTAACTGCATGTAGAAAGCAGACTATTAGCACACCTTTACTAATCTCAAATCACTAAGTGACCTCAGCACTCCCTGTCTCTTTGGGTCTGAAAAAAGACCAAGCAGAGATTGCATTATATGTAAATTCTCATGACAGTCAGTCCGTAGAAGAGGCTTTTACAGAACTGGTAACTCAAAAGAAAAATATTGTAGTCACTGAAAATGACCTACAGTGAGACACTGTAGTCTTCAATGTCCTGAGAAAACTGTGTAAATTTTGCTGAGGTCCAACTGTGATGAGCACTGCTGGAAGTGAGAGAAACAAAAAAGAAGAGGAATGAATGTCACCTGAGAGACTAGAAACACAACCTGGGTATCATATAAATCAGCTCAGGCCCAAATAAGGACTGTGTGCATGCTTTTAAGCTTTGGTATGTGAGGCAGAACATGCCAGTCTCACTGCACAAGCACACCACATGCTGACCTCAGCTAACAAAGCAGTCCACTCAGCCTGCTGGTGTTCCAAGAGAAATACATTCTACCTGCTGGGCTGTTGAAAAGATAAGTTAAATAATTTTCTACTGAAAGAAGAAGAATCAAAATACAGAGAGGGGACAATAACAGTGGGAGGAAAATTTCTGAGAGGAGATGATGGGAGAGAAATTCATCACATGCCAGATCCATACTCCCTCTTTCATTTGGGTGTGCGAACACACACACAAACACTCTTATGCAGAAGAACCCTACAATGCTTAGGGGCACACAGTAGGCAGAGCTTTTTCAAATATAAGTAATTAATTGCGCAAAGGGGCCAAGCTAAAAAGTGTGAGAAAGGAATCTTAGGGATTACTGGTGGACAATCCACGAAGGTATCTGGGCTTAGTTTCATGCATAAAGGGAGCAATTCTCTCCAGGAAACATGTAAGATTGGCAACTCCTGTGGTTAAAAATTCTCATATTTGCTTTTCAACCCTTTTCCTTGAACAATTTCAAAGTATAACCATGTATTACTGTTGCTGGAGTATTACAGTCCAGCAACAGTAACTGAAATAGGGAATGAGCTAGAGACCTTATATCCAGTCTGGTCTCATGGTGGGAGCTCAGGACTCAGTGTCCAGCAGAGCTGAACCCTCTTCCTGGTTCTGCCACCAGCCCCTCCTTCAGGACAATTTGCCACCTCTCCAGATCTGTAAAGAGAGATACATATCTCTCTTCTATGAAACTGACTTCCACAGTTAAAATTAATGAGCCAAATACTATCACAGCTAAACCCCACCAAATCTCAGCTGAAAACTGAAATAGCTACCAATGCTTTTACCCTGTATTGTGCTCAGATGAAAAAATGAGTCAAAAAAATCCACCTTGTTCCTAAAACTTACAAGCAAATCTCACTGAGACCTTCTCTCCAGAATACCACAATCAGAAACATTCATAATCATGAAGATCAGGAACAAAAAAGGAAAGGTATATGGCCAAGACCCCACTACTCCTTCCCTCCCCTTCCCAAGGGCCAGCAAAAGCCAGCAGTAATCATCTGCCAGCAGAGGAGCTGGGTTCCCCATGTTAAACATACTGAACACCAAAGGCTAGATGAGAGCTGCCTGGTAAAGCTTTAAGTGTGCCAAACGAGCCCTCCTTGTTTTGGCTTAGAAAAGAGCTGTGCAAGCAATGCCACATGAGTCTGGGGAGCACCATTCTGATGTCTGGTCAACCACACAGCACAAGCACCCGGGCCTTCCCTGCTATGAGTGAAAGGTTGAGAAGACAGAGTAAACTTGAATCCAGAGCAGCCCACATGCAGCTGACTCCAGACACCTGACTGCAGAAGGGGAACGCAACAAACAGAAACAGAGACTGCTTTGTTAGGTACTGGGAAGGAGTTGACATAAATAGCCTCGTGAACGATTTTGTGGACATGGACACTTCTGAAATGCCACATATTTGCCTGACAAGCTAACAAACTTCTGTATTTATAAGGACATACAGTGGTTATGCATGGCAGAGCTTATTCATGCATTAGATTTGGTGCTACTGCCTATGGACTCCTGCATGTGTGCATTCATGGACAGGCCAAACCTAAAATAAATTTACAGTACTAAAACATGGGATTACTGTATGACAGGCAAAGGTGCTGGATGAAATCAGTCAGGAAGTTACAGTCATTGTTTTGTAAATTGTAAGAATAGCCATATAGTCCACTCAGAATATATTAGAGAAAATCAATTCAAAACTGAAAGTGATAACTCCTCTCTAGAGTTGGAAAGTAATGCATCAATAGATACAACTATTCAGAAATACAAGTGACAGAACTTGCACTCAGAGGGTATAAGAAAAGCTCATGACTTTGTTTAAAACAGTAAGAAGCATCAAATTAAGTTCCCATTTCCAGCCCTCTTCCTAGGCTGCTGTTGCTTTGGGGCAGGGAACACTTCTAGTGGCTTTCTTTGGTGGGACGGGTGGCAGAGGGGAGAGAACCTGCTTTATACCCACTGCCTATACTGATACTGGTAATTTACCGCCAAAAACAACACGAAAGGTACTTGAGAGTTTAATTTTTAAATTTATCTGTGTAAAGGTTGTTTGTAATGGTGGCGGTCACTAACTTTCCCATTCAACCTGAAGAGAGTATAAGCTATCTTCTTTTATTCTCTATGGTTATTCATCACCTCATTTTCACCCAAATCTTGAAATTAAGTGTTTCAGATCACCAAAGAAAAATGTTATGAACTGAAGTTTTTAGATAGGCAAAGAGATCACAGACTAGTTTAGGCTGGAAGAGATCTTTAAAAGGTCACCTAGTTAACCCTCCTGCAACAAGCAGGGACATCTTCAACTTGAGCAGGTTGACCAGAGCCCCGTCCAATCTGACCTTCAATTTTCCCAGAGATGGGGCACCCACCAGTTCTCTGAGCAACCTCTGCTAGTGTTTGACCACTCTCTTCACAAAAGTCCTTACACCTAAACTAAATCTACCCTCTTTCAGCTTAAAACCATTACCCCCTGTCCTATCACAACAGGGCCTGTTAAAAAGTCTGTCCCCATCTTTCTTACATCTCTTTGTTTCAGCAAAATTCCATATTGTTCTGCTATTTAATTAATGCAGTCTAGGAAAGCGACATTAAAATACTGCTACTACATTTTCAACACTTCTCGAAGCTCAAAGAAGGATCTGTACAGACCACAAAGCATGCTTGCACGCAGCAGTTCTGTTAACATCTGAACTCAGGTTTCCTCTGGAATTCCCTAAGCCTGTATTTCCCTGTCTTGAACACTTCCTGCTGTCTCCAAGCCCGTGCCAGGGCAAAAAGCCTGCTGGTGATTCTACCTCCCCTCCGTATAGAGCCTTGTTTACACCTACAATCTGCAGAGGTAAGGAACTGCTACCAGCCAGGATCACAGATTTTCTGTACATAACTGTCATTACAAAATGAAGATGGCATCTGTAACATCAGTATTAAGTAGTACATGCCCTTTCCAGAAGGTACTGTACCCCTTTGTAGACAATCTGTCCCCAGCTTCTGACGGGTTACTCTTCCAGCCTTCCAGACAAAACTTTATGCATTTCAAATTCCTCCCATTTGGCTCAACCTCAGCAATAGCATCCAAAAGTTAACACAAAAATCTAGTACTCACAAACTCTGTAATTTCTCTAAATGCCTCAAATCTATTTTCTCTATCATATGTAAAAAGACTAGGTTTGTTTTACAATTAAATAACCAAATCAGAAAAGAGAAGATCATGGGAACTTTTTCAACTCTTGAGCTATGTTTATGCTAGTAAATGTACTACTTATCACTAAGAGCAAAATGGACTACTGCCATTTTCCTCCCTTTACACATACAATGCCGAAGTGTGTGCGTGCTGTGCGTGTGTATACACGTATCCTGAACATTAAGACAAATCTGAAAAAAAGCAAATCACACTAGTACACATACTGGCAGCAGACCTGAGCCTACCTCCACAGAGCACAAAACCAGTCATAAAGAGAGAAGACAACACTTCTTGGCAGGATCCTCATATGTTGTCTCCTGTTTACATGCAAATATTACTTGCTCTTCTCACCTCAATTACCAAATCAAGACACAGCTCGGTTGCCCACACTTTCTTCCCCTTCTCAGTCCTGGCTAACAGTACTGCCTGAAGACAAACCATACCCATAACAGCTCCCTGACTACCAGGAAATGTTTCAACGTTTTCCCTAACACAGAGGCTAAGGTTGGAACACAGAGGTCGGAAAGAATCACTGCTTTTTTTTAAGACGTTTGAACACACCAACGTAAACACTGTACACGCTCCCACTTTTCTTGTGGCAATTCCCAAAGTCATGGATGGTTACAACTAGAAAAATTGGACATCTGTAAGTCTCTGTAAGTTCTTACATATTTATGCTATCAATTCGTAGCATGTCTTTAGGAAGGCTATCTTCGTACCTTTTCAAACCAGCTCGACCACAATATATTTGGGTGAGGGAAAGACAGTCCTTTCGCACATTCTCCTACTCTTAAGTGCACTTTTAGTTAAAGTATCCTGCAATAATGTTCACATGGAAAGCCAAGGAACATCTCGTATTTCAGAAGCAGCTAAAAAGAATATCCAGCAAAAATACCAGCCCCTTAGTAAATACATCTGCCTGAAACAAAGCCAAGTTTCAACACATGCCTGTATGTTTTAAGCACATAATAGTGACTCAACTTTTTTTACATTATTTGGACACAGCTGTCAGTCACAGTCATATGAAAAGGAAGAAAGGAGACTTAATAAACACTGAAAACAAACAGGCTAACCATCAATGAACCAATGAATAAACTGATGAACTTGTAAATCTTTCACAAAAAGTTAAATTTAAACTATCTAACACTAAACCTAAAAATCCTATCTGTCTGAAAGATGCCAACGTCAGTACTGTATTTCACTGTACACCATCACCATTAAAAAACACCTGGAAGATTTGCAACAAAAACTGCTGTAGCTCCCAACTGTCTAGGAAAAAAAAATTATCCAATACAACATAAGATTTTTCAGAGTATACTCCCCTATAGAGGTTGCTACACATCATTTTACTGAAAAACTCTGAAAATAAACATTCCATTTCTTCTGCACGTAAAATCAATCCACAATTTTTGCCTTGTACATTAAGTCACATGTTCCAATGCTATATTCATCCAAATTCTACACCATTTGTTTTGTTTTCCCTAGCGTGTCCTGCATAAATTCAATCTATTCCCAAAAGATACATATATAAAAATTATTTCTACCTTTTTTCCACCAAGTGGCTAAGGCATGATGTAGCCTAACAATTTAAGCATCTATTTAAATTTTCAGTATTTACATGCAGGGCATTGAAGCACTCCTTTAAAATTCACTTGCTTTCTCCTCCTCCCTTTTCTCCCTGAATTCAGCCAAAAGCTCATTTTAACAATAAACTGACTGAGCCAGATGACCAGAAACAAGACACAAAAGACTCTCAGACAACTCTCAACTTATTGCAGGTATTCTGATGTCACCTAACACAGAAAAACAAAATCAAAAATTGGGGGCAGATTTGTCTTCACGCCCAATATAATAAACTGTACCTTACAAGCACAGAGTTGTAATCCTATACACTATGTTTTTCCTTCAGATCCTTAGCTCGTTTTTTAATGTAAACTGAATGAAAATCATTTGCCTCCTTCAAGGATCAATCTTTCAAATCTCTGCAAATCTCAAGGGTAGCTTCTCCTATACAGTTAATCACTTAAACATGGCAGGCAGGAAGAAAAAAAACCACGAACTAGAATTACTAATAAAAGAAAAGAAGATGAGAAGGGTTTGAATTTGCAGTAGTTGGAAAACTCCTTTTCAGACAGGAAATACTTTCATTCCTTAGAAAGTGAATTTCAGCATCAAGTACAGCAAAGAAACAATCCAGGGATGAATTCAACTAACTTATAAGGAAGGATAAAGATGAAGAGAGAAAAACATAAATTTGTCTCAAGCATCACTAAGATGCTGTCATATTTGAATCTACTTCCCAAGCATTTTCTGAGACAGCACTGCCTCTTAATTCATCTTAGAAATGTGAAATCTCAGCTAGTTCAAATTTCTCCATGTTTGTATTTAAATTTTCTTACATTTTTCTTTATAAAACCTTCCAAAAAGCCTTTAGTTCTCTAGCAACAGATTATCCTCTGTTCCTCTTGCAGACCCCAAATTTTCCTATGCAAAGCAGGAGAGTCTCTTTTGTTAGTTGTAGCATGAAATGCCAACATTTCAGATTCAGAGCCATAAGCACTGTAAGTCAAAACATTCTAAGCAAATCTTCAAAATCACAAACGACTAAAAATTATGTTTCTCTAGTGATCTCTGTTCATGCAATGGAACACCCCATACAAAAATCCAAAAGCTGAAACCAAATGGGCTCTCGGCTCATTACTTCTCCAACCATAGCCAAGAATGGATGTCAAGAGAAAACAATAATAACTAGGAAGAATACGTTCAGTCTTAACACATACGTTTTCTCCATTTGAAATCATGCATCACTGAAAATTACGAACAAATTTAAGCAAGCAAAATTTGAGCATTTGCCCAGAGCTGTGGATGCCCTATCTCTGGCAGCATTCCAAGACCAAGCTGGATGGGACTTTGAGCAAGCTGGTCTAGTGGAAGGTGTTTGTTTCAAACCCCCATGGCAGGGGGTTTGAAATTACATGATTTTAAGGTCCCTTCCAGTCCAAACCATTCTGTGACAAGCAGTAACTGCTACATTCTAACCCCTTGGTCACCTTTCCTAGTGTAAACTTTTCTCATCACTTCCTGAAAATGCACAAGCTTGTGATATCCACAGCATACTGCACCTGTCAGTTTCACAGTACAGCTTCTGACAGAGTGCAAATCAGGAGGACAGTTTTGGGCTGCATGCATAACTTCTTTGCTAATACCAGGCCTCTAGCTACATCTTCTGCTACATAACAGAGCAGTTGAACTTGGAGGGCACCATGAAATTCTCCTTTTTGTCCTGTATTCTAGTCAGCTTCTGTGTCCCTTCCTCTCATCCCTTCACACCTGAGGCAGAAAAAGTTTCTCAAGCACTTGGCCAGTTGAAGTTTGAGCATCTTAAAGTATGGAGACTCTGAGTAGTATCATCCACCATTTGACCATCTGCACAGTTTTGAAAGAAAAAAAGGTTTGGTCAGTTTAATTGGGACTTCCTATACTTCAATGTGTGCCCATCACCTCTTGTCCCATCAGTGGACACTACTGAAAAAAGCCTGGTTTCCTCTTCCTTACATCTGTTTCCTACCTAAGGTAACTCAGTGCTGAACTTACCACCAAAATAAACTGTTCCTAAGTATTTCTTTGTTAACCATGTGTAACATTCCCTCAGCTTTCTTAGATTTTCTACAGCTACGCTTAAAATGTATTTAGTGCTGGATGTTAAGTTACAATACACACACCTTCCAACATCAAGACCATGAACTAAAGTTTAACACACACCTATTTCAGCTTCTCCAGACAGAGTAACCTCCGATGAAGTCAGTTATCTTTTAAGATTTATAAAACCGTACCCATTACATAATAAACCTGGATATTTCTTTGTTACAGTATTATAATGGCAAAACTTAAATTAACATCACAAGCATTTGATAGCAACTACCTGGCTATCTGTTTTGGGGAAAGCTGTCTGGAATAAATGAGCCATGCCATGAACTAAATCAGCAATATAAACTCGAAATATTTCACCAATAAAAAAATTTATTTACATCACAGTCATCCCCAAACAACTTCCGGGAAGTCAGGAAATCCAAAGCTGCCTGTTAAGTTCAAAATAAGTTACCTCTTAAGTACTATTTCTCTCTATGAAATGTCAGCAATAATCTATCACTTTTCTCCTACTAACAGTGGAGTATTGGCTGGGGAGAAAAAGGAAGAAAAATAACTAACCACCCCCAAAAAAAAAAAAATTCAGAAAGACATTAAAAGAAGGTTTTTGGGTACTGGAAAATGGCTCAGAAAAAAAATAGTTGAACTATTCTAAGTATGACATTAAGAACAAACTGCTTCGAATTATAGTAATCAGCACCATTTTACATATTTTACAGATATCAAACAATATAGTCCATTCTCAAATAGTATACTGTGAGGAAAAAATGGCTGGCCATTATTGGTAGAATCTCTTTTTTTCCAAGGCAATGGGAAAAGAGAATGACAGAACTCTAAAAAAAAAAAACCAAAGGCTTTAGGCCTGCAAACACTTAGGCAAGTATGCAGCTTCATTCACATGCCTCAGATGGCTTACCACTGTGTTCAAGAATTTGTTTTTTTGGGCCTGAGGTGCTGGAATTTTTGGTGTTTTATAAAAGAAACCTCATGTTTCAAAGCAAACTATGTTAACAAAGATACAAAAGGTTTCATTAAGCTAATAATCTTTTAAAAAAAAATTAACAAACTTTGAAATATTTTTTTAAATGTATAAAAAATACAAGCCCATGTATTAGACTTTTAAGATATCTGAGGGTGCCAGAGGGGAGGAGGGGGCTGCTATTTTTTCAAAACAACATCCAGGAGTTAAAGCACAGCTCTCATTGAACTCAGACTGCGGTCCACAACTGCTCATAATCACAGTAAAGGCAATTCAGACTCTCCTCTTACAAAAGCCTAAGCATCAGAAGGCAGGATTAGTTACATACACAGCATGAACAACTTGTTTGCCAATTTCGTGTAGGAGACAGTGTTGTCACTGACATCACGCAGAGATGTTAACAGTTTTGACCTTTTCTTAAGCAGATAAAAACCCCCAAAATAACATAATAACAAAGCTTTTCAGGGTGAGGAAAAAAAACCAAAAGAAAAAAGACACCCACAAAACCCCCAAACAAAGCCGAAATTACAACACCTATCTATAACAAAGCAAAGGAAAGAAAAATCTGCTTGAATTACAATGTATTAAATGACTAATAAAATCTTATTCAAATTTTTTTTTGCAGGAGGATTTCCTCATTATACTTATCTCAGACCTGATTAAGAAGACTGAATTTGCACCTTCTAATTTTTTTGTGGACTAGTTTTTGTCCCCTTGGTTCTAGAAACAACTTATCTCATTGTTACGTCTTTACAGCCAGTAAAAGTATGGCATAAGTAGAACCTGTTGGATCTAATCAGAGAAATCTTCACTCTAGTTTTTTACTCATTGTCCTTTACAATCTCATACTCTTTGAGGTTTCAAATTTCTAACAACGTGGAGGAAATTCCCTCTCTCCTCCAAGCTGTAATTGCTACAGGAGAACCAAGTTCACCAGCGCTTGTAGACAACCATGGCAGCTGTCTTACAAGAATGTTAATACAGAACTGCATCTGCAGGCATGTAAGCCAAAGGATACTCAATTAATTGTTTAAGGACTTGTGCGTAAAACTGCTTTGCTTAACACTGAACTAGGGAAAATACTCAACCTAAAATTCCTGGTGAGTCTGTGCTCACTACTTGTCCCACACACTTCCCCTGAAATTTGATTCTTGACAAATGCCCACAGTACGTCTTCCCTCCACAGAATGAAGAACACAGAGAAAGTCCAAGCATTTACTATACACACTTTCATAAAAAAAACACCCACCACTTCCCTCACCTGACCTAAGGCAATTCTACAAGCCAGGAAATGCCTGCAAAAGCATTTAGAATCTGAAAAGTGGAAGACCAACTTGAGCTAACCACTGTGGACGACCCATATTTTGGATGAACAAGACCCTCCCTACCTTTTTTTTGTACTCTTGCTGATTTCAAGGCCATGCCTTCTCAAGTTAACCCATTCAAAAGCCTGGAAGGGGGTTCAGTTGCACTGACACTCCATGTACATAACTTCTGAAAAATCCAATCAATTTGTTTCCAACTATCTGCTATGCTGAAAAGGAATAACAATTCCATTAGAGAAGGTCATATACAGTTTTAAGATTTTTAATAAAATGCCTTATGGACAGGTAGATTCTAAGAGCTTGTATGACAAAGCTTGAAACTTCAAATTACTTTTTGCAACCTGAAAGGCACAGCATGCAGCACACCACCATTGATTTCAATTGGTCCCTTAATAAAACCACTTCAAATAGGCTTTTTGAAAAAAATTTGTCAGAAAAAATGTGCATCTGGCCCCATTCATATGACTATAGATGCAAGATAAACAAACTGATCATTATGAGAGACAAATTTTTGGACACGCGATTTAAAAGCTTCTTCTTCCCTCACCTTGCTTAAATGATACACCTCTGTATTCCATATTTATTAGCCCTACCTTGATGACACCAGAAATATCTCTCCATTGCTAAAACCTGTCTTGATGTCACACCCTGTCTTTTGAACACAGCTGGCCTGGGAGCAAGCAAAAGGAGAAGGCAGCAGACTATTCTACCTTTTCAGACACTCGGTGAAGACAAGAGTTGTCTTTAGAGGACAGAAAACAGTCCTGGTACTCGTGCCTTCTCTGCAACACAAGTCAAGAATTTTTTTCTTTGTTGATAGTGAGGCAACAAAATCTGTAATCTAAAAGATCACAACAACTAACAAACGCCACAACTTTTTTATTTTTTTAATTATTTTACATGAGCAGAAAGTCATGCATGCTGAAGCAGAAACATGGGAGAGGACTCTAAACAGATGTAGTAACCAGTTGCTGCTCTACAATTTGGCAAGAGCATTTCATTTTTGCCAAGCAACTGGCACTAGCCTTCAGGTTTATATGAAGAAACAGCATTTGCAGCATTCTAGCCCAACCATGTTCTACCATTGTCAGGAACACAAAAAACACCCCATAATCCTAACAATGCTGTTGCATGGCTAGATGCTGCAGAATGGTGCTTTAGAAGTCTGACATGCTGTACCAAGTGCCAGAGGCACCACTGGAAGTGCCGCACCTTTAAGCCCTGCCCATTCAGAATCAAAAATTTATTTTACTTTCTTAGATCAGGGAGATACTCTTCTGCTGTAGAAGAAAGATTTGACATCCGCAGAGAACTGCTCAACTTCAAATTTCCACCAAACTCAGGCTGATGGCATGAATCAGGAAGTGATGAGTTATAAATAAAAATACTCACTATGAGAAATAAAAGTTTGCACTGTTTTTATGAAGTCAGGACTGTTGCCAAGTTACGAATTTCTTTGGGAAAATGAACAGGTGGTTCAGCTTCAGTACGGATCAGCACCTCTGTAGAGTGTTAAAGTCGTAGTCTTGGTATACAACTGTCAAAACCATAAGAAGTAGCCTGAGTCAGTGCTGACCTCTTTTGTTTATCCTCAGACAAATGTAACACTTTGCATCCAGTTAAATCTGTCACAGACATACCAAATCAATAATGCTGTCACATTTTAGTTACATGGCCACCTTCAACCATAATGCTATAAAAGCCTACTGAGTTATGAGGCTGTAGTAGAGAGAATTCTGTGCACTGGGCAGGCAGAGCTCAGCTCCCACACCACTGACAGACTGCAGCTCACTCTCCATCACTAGTATACCATACACTTGATGAACACTGCTATCACCGTGCCAGTGTGCCAAGTGAAGGCCCTTGAAACAGCACATTGAACTAAGTGGCATATCTTTAAGTGTCACTGTGATAACCTTCATCGCTGCCATCAGATCTGGAGACAAAAGCAAAAAATGCTTGCTCATTTTGGTCAAATACCATAGAAGAAAAGACGTTGTAAGGTCATTTCCCTTTCTCCCTGCAAATACCAAACCCAAGAAGTAGTCTGATTAATTTATTTGGGGATTTAAGATTACCAGTCAAAAAACCAATTAGTTTAAGTGCTCTCACACAAAAACAAACCAACATAAAGAGTAAAAAATTCAGGGATGTACATAATACATAAAAAGCATTCACACGACTTGCATGGATACCACAGATACCTGAAGGTGTAAGCCCAACTTTGGCATGACCACACTAGAAGTTTTTAAACCCCTTGCTTAGCTGGGTAGTGAAGTTTCCTGGAGTACCACACGACTCATAGTGGTAACCTTGCAAGCATTGAAATAAAGAGGGAATTCACTGCTCTTCAGAAATACACAAACTCTAAAAATACTAAGACAGCTCCCTTTTCTGGCCTTCCTTATCCACTGAGTAAAGAGAGCATCAGAAGCCACTTCAAAAAAACCAAAATGTACCACTGGAAAACCTGAAGGAAAAAGCTTTTTAAAATATTACATTATTTTCTTTTTAAGTGAAAAGCTTTCTATTACCCTTTTTTTTTATTACAGATCTGTATGGTTCCTAGTTGGCAGATACCCATTTGTCAGCTAGAGTGGAAAATTTTGCCTAAGCTTTGCAATTTCCTTTGGATCTTAAAAATTAATACTGCAGTCTCCTGTAACTCCCAAACATGCTGCAAAGTCTGCAGGTCTCAGTAGTAAGTGAAATTCACTAAAAGTACAGTTATACAGTAAGTTAAAGCTTCTTGTACAAAAGTGTCAGAGCCAAAACCACAGTACATCAGCAGCAGCATCAAAGCAATACTTACCCATTCAAGGAATTTAAGCATGTCTTTTGTTTTAACACAGTATCTCATCTTATGTGACAAGCTTCCACTGAAAGAGATGAGCTATCCATTTTGACAGCAGGCTGCACCCACACCTATCAAGTCACACATGTACTAAGTTGTTTGCTGTATGCATGAATCCAACTGTATTCACAATAGCTCTGAGAATATAATTAGTTGTCTAAAAACTAGGACAGCAATCCTTGAGAAAGAGGAAGATGAGAATGAAGTATTTAAGTGGGGTGTCGAGCAATTCCAGAAGAGCTTATTTTCATCGTTAACTAAAGCACAGTAAGATTAGCCATAATGCACTTCAGCTTGGTAGATGAGCTCACAAGCTGCAAATCACTTCCTGCAGCTAGAGACCTTATTTTATAGATGTTTAAAAGGGATCATGTTCAGGGTTTTTTTGCTATAAACTTTACACAGGAAATAATGACATAGCAGCAGCAAGTACAAAGAAGTGGTATAAACAAGACCTCTTTTAAGGACCCATTACCTTTTAAAGTCTCTCAGGCACTCTTAGCGCTCACAGAAAGAATGGATGCACTTCGGATTCTTACCCAAGAGCTACAATGCATGCACAAGTGCAGGATACACATATTAGCAAATGGAAAATAAAATCCTCTGGGTGCCTCAACTAGTGCACAGAGACCAAGATAATCAGAAATGCCACATGATTGCTAGTTCAGAAGCTGAGAATGAGGACAGTATGGAATGAAAAACTCACAGAGGTACTTCACCTACCACAGACTGCACACAGTTCCTTTGCACAAAGACAATCAAGGGGAAAACTGTAACCAAATGAGACCACACAAGCACATAAAGTAGAAGATACACAGCAAACGCACCTCTTCTCCTGTGGACTAGCTCACAGGTCACAGATGCCCACAAATCACAACAAACTACATCAACTTTTAATTTAATTCTGTTGCACAACACAAATAAGTTCTCAAACTAATTTACTACTAGGAACTTGTGGAAAGTGAAATCATTATAGCCATGATGTTACAGCAGATGTTTGGAGAGTCCCCCTTCACATGCCACTTAAGTGTGCCACAAGTTTGAAAGCTACTTGAAATACACCCAAAGTCTCCACCCTGTTACTGCTCCACAACTGAATGACTTTCTACCAATTTGGAATGTAAATCACATGAGAAACAACTTAAGCTATACAATGCTTAAACTATCAACTGCACAGTCAAGTTGCACCCAAGTTACCTGAAGTGATAAATCCTCTAACAGCATAGTTGAATGGCAATTCAATTCAGGCTAAATATGAAGTTGTGCAATTTCTCACACCTCAATGCATAGAAGTATTTGCAGAAGATATATGTCCTTCATCTTGGATCAAATGTATGGTTTCCATTTCTGGCAATGCTTTTCAAAAAAGGACACAGAATACACATTCAAGGTAATACAAAAGTCACAGAATCCAAATCCTTACCAGCTACTTTTAAACAATTCCATCCCAGCGAAGACATTGTCAGCTCACTGAGAAGCCCAAAAATTGAACTTTTAGCACTGCTTTATAAGAGGGACAATACTTGTCAGGCCAAATTACAGATACTAGCAAGACAAGTCAGGAGACAACATTCAAATACCATAAACTGAGAAGAAATAGCTAGTTTTACTTACAGAAAAAGACCCACAGTCTATATGACAAACACACGTACAAATCTTCAAGTGTTTCTTCCACCTTTAACAGATGAATGTGAAAGCTGGAAGCCAACTACAGGTATAACCAGAGAGGCTAAAAGCCATTGAGAACAAACAGCTTTAAATCAAGAGATCTAGAAGGAATGAATATAAGACAAATCCCTCAGCTTATTAAAATATCCAGTCACCTCCAAATACCACAAGACAGAGGCAAAAAAAAGAAATCAGTCTTTTTAGTGACAGGAGTGCTACTGGTAGCAAGATGAATGGCATAAATTCTGGAGATGAAAATCTCTTTCAGAGATTTGCAGAGTAAGAGCTAACAGGAATACTGAGATTTGGTAGGGCAGGCCAGCACCAGAAGTGTCCAGCCTTGCTCATACATCAAGTAAGTCCAATAGCAAACAGAAGTTTCACTGCTTTCTGAACAATATTAACATTGCAAAAGAAATCAGCAGTTTTCTAGAACCAGGAAGAGATCAGAGACAAAGAAATCAGGTGTGCCTAATCTATTAAAAATAGCTTGGCTATCGGCAGGCCTACACAGACCTGTAAAAGGATGATTACTGGAACAGAATTGTTAGCCTCTGCTAAGCTCAGCATGCTGTACTGGGTCATTGATTTTTCTGGGTCTCAAATTTTCATTTTAAAGTTGGATCATTTTTTCCTTTCATGCTCTACTGTATTTACAGAGTATAGACTACTGTCAACTAAATGCTCAACACCGGTTGCAACAATATGGCCTTAATACCCCTGTAATTGTTACGTACTGGAATTTTCATCTGTTATCAACTGGTTTTGTTATTTTACCAAGTGACTTGCAGTTCCACATCTCTTCAGACATGCACAGAAACACAGCAACAGATTTCCTAATCATGGCAATTACGTTCCAATGCCAAGTCACATCTCTTCGAATGCTACATTTTTCTAAGACATTATCTTCCAGCACTTGCTATTTACCACAAGCCACTGAATGGTAACTCAGAGAATACTCCTTCCCTACATCACTCCCCTACACTGGGCTCTGGGATAACCTTACATATATATTCACATGTTTAGAGTACTCTGTACAGCCAAGTGAAAAACAAGACAAATGTAAGTAAGTTAGTGTCACCAGGTGCTCGTCAGCATAGGAGAAAGAAAAACTCCTTTGTGGGAATCCAGTGCTTCCTAACCCCTGGTTTCCAAATAAGATTACCAACATTTCCAAGAGGGCTTTCCCAGGCAACCAAGAAGGTATCAAACAACAGCTTCTGTTTGGCACACTTAACTTCTCAGTCACAAATGGTACCCAAACAAGTAATTTGGACCATGACTTCCAGAAGACAGCAAGGGCATCAAGCTTATACTCACAAAAGAAAAATAACTAATCCCAGTTTTCCAGAACTGAGGCCACTTGGACTACTTACTCATACTGCTGCATAAGTTTGCATGAATTCTCCTTCTGACTTACTAGTAGTTAAGTTCATATTAATATGTACATTTTGGATGGCATGATGTAAATGTACTAAATGAAAGAAAAAAGAAGTGCAATTACACAGTGCAAGTACAGTATTAAATATCCTTAAAGTAGACAAGGTCCTTTTTAACTTTTCTTCAATAGAAAGCTTTCTAAACCCTGTTTCCTTTTTGTTCCTTTGAGAAAATGGAGAAGCAATTAGCATTTACAGCTTAGTTCCTGCTTCCAAAATACCCCTTTAACTTTTTTTATTATTTTTATGGTGGATATAAATCGCACCAAATTGTCAAATCACAGCTATTTCTATGCTACCTATACAAATAGGGCTGATTTCTGGCAAGCCATAAAACAATTATGACTGAATTCCTGCAGCCCTTTGATATTCCAGCTTGCCTGTAGGGCTTCAAAGCCATCTTAGGGCAACACTAAAAATCTAATTTCCAGAAGGCACAGAAGGAAAATAAGGCATATCAATTCTCACATGTTCAAACATGAACACACCAAAACCTTAGCACTGGGATGATTGCGTTTGAAAGTGACTTAGAACAAACACATACAGTACAGCAATGGTTCAAATCAACACTGCTTCACAGAAGGTAAGATACAGACACCTTAAGAAAGAGGGCATAAGGCACACTACACTTGGTTTCCCAGCACTTTCTGCAAGTTGGGAAGTACATTTTCATGTTTGAGCATTCAGCTCTTACCCCTTCTTGTGTGGAAGCAAAGAAAGGGGTCACAAATAATCATAACCCATAAAGGGAAATGCAGAAATTGCCTAAGTCTGCAGAGGAAGCAAAGATATGATTCTTCCCCTTACAGTACTGATATTGCCAGCAGCAAACTACAAATACATACAGATTCAACAATGACAGGAACCTGAGAATTTATATAGGTGTGTTTCACATTTCTATCATTATTATTTTTTAACACTGGTGTAGACACACAAAAAATGCAAAACATCTTTAAATTCCCTGCTATTTAAGTGTCTGCTCTTTTCTGGTTGAAAGCTAAAAATTTTTTGCCTGTAATTCCTACTGTGCACAGGCACACATGAATGTAAATACACACAGTCAATATGAAATCACAATTATGGACTCTCTATTCTAGACTTGCATAAATGAGTACATGCATAATTTGTATAAATGAGGCACATGCACCCATGTGACATTTTTTCTCCTCACAGAATGAATTTGCAGGTTCTAGAAGGGCTGCAGAAAATTAGCAACATCCAAAACCACCAAATCACAGAAAAACCAAAACCAAAAACCAACAAAGTGACAATTTCATTCTAAATCCATCCTCTTAAGAAAAGATACCAATCTGGTGATCTCTAACAAATGGTTTGGCCAATAAAGTGAGTATCAAAAAAAGGGAGAGTAATCTTTAATATTTGGCCTTTTCTGATTAGAACCCACCTTCCATACTTCTGTGGCACTTTCAAAAAACAAGCTCCTCATGATCATTTAGAATTTTCCCTAATTTTTATAAAGTCCACTCTTCTTAACTTTGGGAAGGAAAATGGCAAAAACCCTTTCAATCCCATACCTGGCCGCTGCTGGAGGCATTTGGCACGCAGGTAGTGTATCCCTAACCTGCAGTTAAATCACTGGGCCCCCAATGGGTCCCCACAATGGTTTTGTGAAAACTGTTACAGAAGCAGTTTAGACACCAGCTATGCAACATTAATGTACAGTACAACAGGCTGCATAAAAACGTATGAAAGAAAATAACTCTCTCCAGAGAGCAGGAAGAAGCCTTATCTTCAGTGCCTGACTGCATGCCAGACTTAAACACCGTTAATTTCCTTCAGTGTTTCTTATACAAAGACATAGGTTACAGTTTTCTTTATTTTAGAATAAAACTGTTCAGTAAAAGAACGTTCAAGAAATTTTCTGAGTTTAGAATAAGTGATTGAAGTTTCAAGGCAAACTGATCTAATCACTGCATTAGGTTCCAAAATCACTTACTGTTAAAAGTTAAAACAAAGCCTATAAAATTACAATATATGTAAACACATTCACAGATTGTGTGCTAGTTCTATATCTTAAAATAGTACATACATATCAAATGCTCATTAAACTGATTTCAAAAACGAGAGATCAACTTAGATTTTAATCAAGAAAATATTGTTGTCTAAGGACAGACTATAAAGGAAAGAACTTAAATCAAAAAGTAAGAATTTTCATTGCCTAGAATACACATATTGACAACCTCCCAGATCTAAACTACTCCTAAATGCAAATTGAAAAAAACCCACAAAAACAAACCCCAAAAAACCCATAAAAACGAACAAACAAAAAAACCCAAACAAACAAAAAAAACCCACAAACAAAAAAAACCAAACACCCAAGCCACAACTTAAATATTCCATATTGAAACACAATAGCTACTTTTGACTGTATGCTTAAATTGTCAATCTACAAGTAGTGTATTGGTATTTCAACTAAAGTAAATTTCAGTTCAGGCATTAAGACAAAAATGTAAGGAAATATCTCTGCAGTTCAAGATCAGTAATCTAACACAAATAAACTTTTGTTTCAATACCTGCAAGGTCTGTAGCAATTGTTTAACTTTGCCTCTATTAAATCACAAATTCAAGGAAGTAACCTAATGTAGATCTGCTTCATAGAAACCATTTTGTTTTTATTTAGTTTCCAGGCTGGAATACCCATTGGAAGAGCAGTGCTATGATGGGACAGCAGTGACTGCAGAAGCAAATGTGTATTTTACTGACGCTGGTTGCCTTATTTAATTTAGGCTCAAGGACTGGTCTTGGTGTATTTGCACACAACAGGCAAAGCCACTTAAAGAGCTTGGATGGAGTTGCTTCACAGTAATCGATACACAAACAACCTACAGCATTTTTCAGTCACCTGTAGTAACTTCCATTAAAAAAATTACCCAGGGAAGATTTATACAGAGAATAATGAAAGCCAACATCATTAGAAGAAAGGATATTAGGCAATTACAGTGACTGGTAGGAGAGTTTTTACCTCCCCATACTTGCACAGAGAAGAGTTGTTGGGGTTTAGGAGTTTA
>VWZQ01005199.1:26575-39187 GCA_013397015.1 Myiagra hebetior | reverse complement strand
ATAATAATAATAATAAAATTTAATGTATTAAATTAATTATCATATTTCATATTCTCTGAGAATATACATAGTATTTTCTTTGAGTTAAGTGTCATAAAATTAACATCTATTTTAAGTTCTGACAGATGTGTTAAATAGAAGTAATTTAAAATATTGACATATATCCATGTCATCTGCTAATTTACCTGCAAGTTATTTTTTGTCTGCAAAGACATGAAAATTTATTTTTTCAAGTTTTTTTTATGTTCAGGAAGTATTAATCTATTTAATCTCTTATCCTTCGGGTTTCTTTGAAAAAAAAAATCTACATTTTTTTTAAACTTGAAACTAATACAACAGAATTCAGTTTGTGTTACCTATATGATCATTAAATCCAGGATTTTTAATGATAATAACAAAGACTGGTTGATTCAGACCACTTTATTACAAAAAAAAAGGTAAGAAACATCTTGCAGTATATCTGATCACATCTGGTCTGGCTTTCCTTTATTAGTTTCTTTATGCTTTGTAATTCTTCTCTTTTCTACTGGAGAACTAAAGTTAAAAGAAAAATTAAATAAAAAATCTGTCATTCTGAGTACACATCTACTTCTTTTTTTTTACCTAGTTTATTACATCAGGAGTGTGGAATATGTTACATTACATATAGGATCTAACTCTCCTGTCTATGTTCAGTTGTTCAGCCAAGCAAAACCAAGGAGAACAAAATGGTATATTCTGAATCAGTATTTTACAGAGTCATCCAAGAATGAGTTGGAAGGGACTTATATAGATCACGTATTCCTGCCTCCTATTTTAAGCAGGACTGTTACTCACTCTAGATCAGTGGTTTTGTCTAGCCAAATCTCAAACTCCAAGCAAGTTCCTTAATATCTGTATGAAAGCTCCCAAGATGGATTTTGTGACTGCTGTCTTAATTATACCTCACAGCATTCCAGGTTCAGCCTCACCAATGCTAAACAGAGTAGACTAAAAATTCCCTTCAGGCTTCTATCCACAATTTAGTCATACCATGACCCAAGAGCTGACACATATCTTGCAATAAGACAGAACTGCTAACTCAAACTCATCTTGGCTCTGTCACCCAGCATGATTACCGCTCCTTAAAATTTAGCATCAAATTTTCTGAGAACGCACTCCATCTCGTTTCTAGATGATCAGGGGAGGTATAGAAAACATATACCATATAAGTCACATTGCTTCTGATCTCTTTCTGATTCCATTTTCATTTCCAATCCATAAAGCAGCAACCAAGTCATCTCCAGAGTAGTTAACATGCTTGCTTCTGTTTCCCAAAACAGTACATTATTTTCATGTGTTTTTCATCTTTGTCTGATGCCTGAAGTTTATGAACATACTCTAAGCTTCTTGCAAGTTAACTAGTCCTCGGTGGGAAGGAACAGGGTTGTCACTACCAGAATATCTCAGGGAATTTTCACACTGAATGGAAAATAAAGTGGTTTCCTGAGCTGAACAGTGGTGCGAAAAGCAGAGAGGTTTTCCAGACCAAGGCCACTGTTGTCACTGTTCATAGACTCATAGAATAGTTTGGGTTGGAAGGCACCTTTAAAGATCACTTAGTCCAACACTCTGGCAATGAGCAGGGACCTCTTCAACTAGATCAGGTTGTCCAAAACCCCATGCAACCTGACGCTGAATGTTGCCAGGGATGGGTAATCTAGCACCTCTCTGGTCAACCTGTGCCGGTATTTCAGCACCCTCATTGTAAAGAGTGTTTTCTTTATATTTAGTTTGAATCTACCCCTTTTTTCTTTAAAACCATTACCTCTTGTCCTATTGCTACAGGCCCTACTGAGGAGTCTGTCCCCATCATTCTTCTAAGCTCTCTTTAGGTATTGAAATGCTGCCATGTCTTCACAGAGCCTTCTACACCAGGCTGAAAAAACCCAGCTCTCAGCCTTTCCACATAGGACAGGTGCTTCATCCCTCTTATCTTTTTTGTGGGTCTCCTTTAGATCTGCACCAACAGGTCCATGTCTTTCCTGTACTGAAGACTCCAGAGATGGATACAGTACTTTAGGTGGAATCTCATGAGAATGGAGTAGGGGCGGAAAATCACCCCCCTTGACTTGCTGGACATATTTCCTTTGCTGCAGCCCAGGATGCAGTTGGCTTTTTGGGCTGTGAGACCAGAAACCAGGCCATTGCTGCAGTCTCCTACTATTGATTTACAAAATTAGGAAGATGCTCTAGATCAAGACCAGACCTTTTGCTGTATTAGCCTAATGCATCTATGAAAGAGAAGAAATATCAATAAAATAAGTAAATTTATGCCTTGAATGTAGGATAGGTGTAAGTGCAGCCAGTAAAGTAAAATTAAGAATCTTATGGCAGCAAACTGGGAAGGATTTAGGAATATTTTGATTAGTTTACATGCACACCTACTTTATAGATATGTTAAAAATTACTACATATTCTGATATGATATGCAATTCTTAGTAGTCTGCCTCTGCAACATGAAATACTGCTACTCACAATACTTTGATGGATCCAATTTCTAGAAAAGTGGCATTGTAATCAATAAAAGCACTTGTCTAGAAATGCTTACAGTTGGACCAAAAGAAAGAAAACCCCAAACATCCTACTCTTTTAACCTTTAGTATTTTTATAAAATCTATATTTATCATGTAAAATCATATATGTTACTTATTTGATAATGTTCCCCCAGGCATGTGGTACGAAACCAGTTCTTCTGGTGTTTTCTCTGAGGCCAGATTGTTCTCTTTAAAACAAGGTAGGAGTGAATACCAAATATGCACTTTAGTACAACAGCATATGCTGATCAGTAGAGCTCAGGATGTAATTACATATGTTGTTTTATCCTATATTATGTCCTTCTATCTTACATTTTGTATTCCAGTTGAAACTCAAAATCAAACATATAGATCAATTGCTAGTATTCCCCATTGACATTTTATTCCTTGGATCCCAAATCAGCTGTTACCTAATACAATATTTCTCTGCATTAGCTTTAAATGACTGTGATCAAATATTGTTTTTATTAAGAAGTATTTCATGCAATCTTTTTTTTTTTTTTTACTTAACCCTATAGCCTAATTCAAAACACAAAAAAAAAATTGCAGCAAATTTAATCTAAGGTGACAGGTGATAAACTATTCAGGAATCCCCTGATTCATAATATAGTTCTGTCCTCAATTAGGTAAGGTATGTCTGGTCTAGGAATGAAAATCAGTAGTACTTGCTGTTCTCAGTGTAGGGTGTAAATGTTTGACACACTGTGGAGTCACAGAGCAACTGAGGTAGAATGGCAATGGCACCTTTGGGGATCATCATTTCCAACCTCTGAGCAGGGTCAGCTAGAGCAATTTGGCCAGCTGGGGATTGAGTATTTCTAAGGATGGATAGTCTACTAGTGAACTGAGAAGCCTCTCGCAGTGTTTGACCACCATCACAGTGAAAGCTCCCTTATTTTAAAGAGGAATTTCCCACAATTCTGTTTGTGTCTGTTGCCACTTGCCCTGTTACTGGGTACCACTAAGAAGAGGCTGTCTCTGTCTTCTTGACTCCTTGGCATCTAGTTTGGGTTTTTTTATAGACTCTACTGATATCTCCCTTGTGTCTTCTATATTTTTGTATACTGTGAAAATTGAGGGGTTGTGTTATCAGATGGACAGAGGCATGAGATAAATAGTGTTCCATAGTGCAAATACAATATTTAATTTACAAGTGCCTTGTACACAATACACATGCACTTACACAAACAACACCTTGGAAGTTCTTATAGCCAAAGTAGAGGATATTTCTGTTTTAAAACTAATATTCCCAGACTTGTTTAGGTGGACCTCATGGCTCTGCCTTTTCCATTATGTCCTCCCTCATTTACCTTCTACCTCTGTCACTGACTTCAGGATCATCGGTACTCATGCCTGTCAGGCATGTGGCACTGCTTGTTTCAGAAAATAAAACAAGATCTGGAGCAACCCTGACTCTCCTTTGTTCAGCTTCTTCAGTACTGCACCACTAAGACATGGCATTCCTCTCATCTTTCTTCACCCTACATTTGTTTAATGAATGGCAACACTGATGGCCCAGAACAGCAGCTGAGCAGTCCTTGTGTGTTTTAGGCAATATCATCCCATAAAAGACACCTTCGCTTGTGTATGTGGTGAATATAATGAAAATTGTAACGTGGTTCGGAAGTTTCAATACCTGAAAAGATAAGGCTGGGTCAGTGAAAGGCTGCTCCCAAGCTGATTGGCTCCTCTTTTCAGTAGCAGTTAATTAGCTTTGACAGAGCACATGGTTTAGGAGACTCCAGTAATTCTAGTTTTGAAGCTAGCTGAGGAATCTGTGAATGATATAGACATACTCTATATACATGTATTCTCTATATAACTTTCCAGCACTCCCTTAAAAAAAACCCAACTTTCACTTGCGGAATAGACTTAGGCTCTGTGCCCAATGTGGAAGAATGCTGGAAGAGGTCCTGGGGTGTGGATGATGGCAAGTGCGTGTTCTGTACAGGTTGTTTTGGGTCACTAACAGGTTCTGCTGTTTTGTGCTCTGTAGCATCTCTAGGATGTCTTTGCTTTCCTTCCTCTGTGCCTCTTCTTAGAAACACTGATGCCCATTTGCTGGTGTTACACACAAGTCTTGTATTATACATAAGATATCAAGAGAATGCTTGTACATATTATGTTGCACTGAGAACGGCAAGAAACGACACAGTCCAAGTTCAGGAAAAGAGTGGCATGAGCCTTTTATTCTTCCACAGACTCATTTTTATACCCCAGTTCACTAGCATGACATCAGATCATTGGTCATTGGTCATCCACCTCTTGTAGCGGCTGGCTAGAACCCACAACGCCCACTGAAAAATATTTTTCCCAGTGTACCCCGTAACAATTCTGCAAAACAGAACACGGGTGCACAGATAAAAGCTTACAAAACCATCCTCATTGTTTTCATCTAGTCTGCATGTGAAAGCAATGTTCTCGCGGAATGTTGAGAAAAGGCTGAAGAATTTCTCTGCTTCTAGCTTTTTAGTATCTACACATATTATTGTGAACAATTCTCAGAGATGGTTTCTGTACATACAGAAACATCTCTTGCCCATTTACTCAAGATAAATGGAAGAAATGCCTTCAGCTTCAGGGGTTCTTTGTTTCAAGAAAGATTTTAAGCCTCAGAAATGTTTTGAAGACTTTTTTTAAATTACAGTATGATTGAAAACAGAACAACAAAAGAATCATGGGGCATCAATACAGTAGACATTGTTCAAATTTATAGGGAAATGAGAGTCCTTGTCCCACAGGACTATTCTCTCTCATGCTGATCTGGCAGAAAGAGTCATCTCTCTCAGCCTTGAATGGCAAATGTTGATACTTCAGCTTTCTGTCACAGTCAGTTCAAGTGGAGCCCAATACAGATACACACATCTGTGTAAACTGTTCTTTGTTTTGCTTTCTAGGATAATTAAGTAAAAGCCTACTAGATGAGCACAATTACTCAAAATTAATCACTGTCAAGCTAGTTAAATCATGACAGATTAATTGCTTGTATCTATTCCTATATTAGGATTTGTTTTATCAGCAGAAATACTGAAGTAACTCTCCTGTTCTGGTAAATCATTGCTCTTTTTATGAGAAAATTGTAAATATTTGTTTCTTATAATCAACTATAAATTAACCTTTAAAAATACGGTGGCTTTAATTACATTTTGTATGGATGATATTTGGCTACTCTTATCCCAAGAGAATTTTTAAACGTTAGAAGTGTCAAGGCCAGGTTGGATGGGTCTTTGAGCACTCTGGTCTGTGAGAGATGTCCCTGCCCAGGATCTCTAAGGTCCCTTCCAACCCAAACCATCCTATGATTCTGTGATTATTCTGCTGTCACCTTGTTTCTTTCTGAAAATTTGGGGTATGTAATGCCACTCTGGGCAAAACACTCTGACAATAATATTAAATGTACTTTATGACAGAGGATAGGACTCAATTTGTAGAGGCAGGTCAGGAATTGAAATACTTTATGATGTTTTATGATATAAGGAAGAAATTTTTGAGGGTGGTGAAAAACTGCAACAGCTTTCCCAGAGAGATGGTGGATACCCCGTCCCTGGAAACATTTGAGGTCAGGTTGGGCTCTGAGCAATCTGATCTAGTTAAAAATGCTACTGCTCATTGC
Source organism: Myiagra hebetior (assembly GCA_013397015.1). Lineage (NCBI taxonomy): Eukaryota > Metazoa > Chordata > Aves > Passeriformes > Monarchidae > Myiagra > Myiagra hebetior. The sequence goes on along the minus strand of VWZQ01005199.1, from coordinate 33,019 downwards.
AGGGGAGCTTGAACTAGATTACCCCTACAGGCTCTCTCCCACTCAAACTTGTTTATGATTCTTTGTTTCTGTGATTCTGTTTCAAACAAGTTTGGTTTGTTTATCAACTCTGATGATGAGATTTCACATTAATTATTTGGACAGTCAAGAAAGTAGCTTCTGCGTATTACCAACATGTGGAAGATGTGTTATTTATTTGCTTTAAGCAATGCAAAATTTTCTCTCTGTGAGGAGCACTTACAGTTTGTCAAGGTTTGAAGTCACCTTAAGTTTAGCCATCCAAATGTTAAGCTTATAAATTATTCTGGTTATCTCATTCTGTAACCACTGGAAAGGAAATGAGAGAAGCATTGTCAAAGGATGATTGATTCCACCTAGAAACCCATACTGTGATTGCATTAATTAATTTTTCTTAATGGCTAAAGTTATGTGAGATGAATATAAGCACTTTTTGCTAGAACTGAAGACTGCAAAACAGAAAGATTACCATCTTCTGAGCAGATCTTGTAAGGTTGGATAAGAAATCGGATATTCTGTCTCATTGACATTGTATGGTCGTTTATACTGTCTTTTCAACTTATTAATGTAAGCCCTCTCCTCTATAGGTAGATCTCTCCTTATTGACTCTACTTAGGCCAAGGACCTCTTAGTTTTGATGTCTTGCTTTAAAATAGCTTATGTTAAGTGAATGCCATTCACAAAGTCTAGAAAGTCTGATGGCTATTTAGATATTATTACGTTTTTGAGTTCAGGGCAATTGCTTATTGCTAGAAAACCCTTAAGGTCTAGAGTAAATGTCTGAACCTGTATTTTTCAAGGCACGACTTTAAAGTTTGTGATTTCAATTTATGATTTTCCATATTTTAATATTAAAAATCCCCACAGCTTTGTAATACATGGAATGATAATAACTATTAGAAATGCTAATTCAAATGGATGTCAGACCCTGTGCATTTTACATGAACATGTTATTGTTTCAAGAATGTAGTACTGCAGTGCTGAAAATGGATTTGCTAAAAGAAAGGAACCAAAACCTTGAAAATCTTGAATTTTATTTTTGGGTTCAAATAGAAATTACCATAAAAAAAAAATCTTAGTTCCTGTGTGAGGGGATGAGTGGGAAAAGTAGAATGCTAAAGGATAAGAAAAGGATAACTTAAATATATATTAAAAATTCTCAGTTGAAAGTAACAGGGTGCTGACCTAGAACAGATTGAGATTAATGACAAGTGGTTCTGCTACTGTATTGATCAGTGCCTGTGGCTATTTAGTAGATGATAAAACACACAACATTGATTGAGTCTACTGGCAAAATGTTTTAGATGTCAAAGCTGCAGTACTTCTCTTAAAGCTCAAAATAGAGCTGTTAATTAGGTGTATATAATGAAATATATGCATAAACACATACGCAGACATAAATAGTTATATCTATATAATAAAATGTTTAAGAACTACTGGCAAAGGCATTATTCTAGTAGTACAAAGCCATTTAGATTTAATACATGCCCTTTACCACTATTTCAGTAAGCTGTCATGTAACTAGTAGATTATACAGTGAATAAAATTAACAAAATATTATATACATGGAAAATCAAATATTTTAGCCTTTATTGTATAGAGTGTTATCAAAAGAAAAGATATTGAAATGTCTGTTACCTGAGAGATGTGTTTCACACTTAGAATCTTCCTGTGGGGAAGAATATAGATCTGAGCTCATTAGTGACACAGTAGAAATTGCTGAAATGTTGAAAAGATTTAAGAGAAAATGAAAGAAATAGGAAGACGGCATAAAAAAAATAAACACCTTCATCATGTAGAGGACTAATTATGTTAACATTCGTTACTTTGGCAAATTGTCATTGGCATTGTAAGACATAATTGCACTTCCAGAAAACAGCAATTACCTCAGAAATTAATGTCAACTTTGTAGAATCTACCAGGAAGAAGAAATAGTGCTGACACAAACATAGAAACGTGTTGTGAATTTCCTAGGCTTTGTTTTTATCTGGTTTCTGGAGTTCCAGAATTGTCTATTTCTTCTTGGAGCAAACAGACTTGATGATCTTGGTCAGAGCCATAGCTAGCATTCACTGAGTTCTATCACAGACTGTATCAAAATGTACAAGTAAGAGAAAACCTCAGAGGCAGGGGGTATATTTCATGTGCAGAGGCTGCTCCCCAGTGTAAAACTGGATCACTTTTGTTCAGGCATCTTTTACCATTCACAGAGATCCTGCAGGCAGGATACACAGCTTAAATGTTCAAAGCAATTCATTATTGTCTCATATACACAGCTGATAGAAAATTCATGCTACTACACTTAGTATTAATTTGCTCACTGGCCCTGATGAGACACCAGATGAGTCTTTGCTGGCCAGGCAGTCATCAGTCAGCTGTAAAGTGCTGCCTCTACTCCTTGCAGAGGGCTGATCCACAATCTTGCTAAATGCCCATCTACCGATACTCTGTAGCTTCTTAGGCCTTTGGTGATCAAGAAAACTTGTCAGTTGTTCTTCTGGTTTTGTGGGGTTTTTGTTTGTTTGGTTTTGTTTGTTTCTTCCTTTAGTTTCGAATTGGTAACTATTATTCCCCCAACAATTTTACTTCTATGTGTGTTTTTGTTTTTCTTATCTTGCTTGGCTTCAATCTGTGTACTTTGTCACATGTAGCGGCAATTTTCTCTGACAGAAAGCCACCAGCTGTGCTATACAAAATTGGGGGTTTGATCACAGAGAGATAAACCTTATGGCCATAGGTTACAGGGTCTTATGTATTTGTGCTTCCCTATCTGGTAACTTGATCAAGGTCATGTGCAAAGCTCCATCTGGGTTGAAGATACATTCGCATTCCTTAAATTTTCTCAGTGCTTTTTCAGCTTCCTGATCCCTAACTCCTTTGTCTTACAGTCAGCCTGGCAAAATTCCTGACAAGCATCTACAACACTATTTTTTAATAAGTGTAATCTAAATCATAGATGGATAAATAAAAATTTAATAGAAGATGCTGTGTTTCTTTGTGTGCTTCTTTTTTCTTCATGCAGGGCATAGAAATGATTGACATCAAAATGAAAATGTCAGCATCTACTTTTCTTATATCATTTTACTTCTTCTGCATGTACCCATTGAACAAGTCTTTCTTCGAAAACATTAGGAATTTTTTAGCTTAATCAGTTCCATCCACTGGAGTGGATAGAAGTCACGATTGTCTTGTTTTGTCTGTGGATTGGCTACTGAGCTATTTGACCAATTCCCAATATGTGAATGCTGAGGAGAGGGAAGAAATAATGAAAAAATAAGACTTTTTGATTGAAAAAGATAGCACTAAGGACCCGGGAATAAAAGAACAGGTAGCTTATGTATTTATTTTATAATATTTATATCTAAACTATTGCCCTAAAGTCTCTATATATTCTGTGTGAGAGATTGTTTCATATAGGAGAGATTAATGACCCTATGGTGGTCATCTAAGCTAAGTCAGATGGATTATTCAGATGAAGTCCCCAGTGACTGGAAAAATGGAAACATCACACCCATTTAAAAAAGGGTGAAAATGAGGGCCCTGAAAACTACCAAACAGTCAGTCTCACCTCTGTGCTTGGTATGAGTACAGATCCACTACTCCTGGAAGCTATTTCAAGATATGTGGAAGATGGAAGTGATTAGACAGAGATCATCTCTTGACCAAGGGCAAGTCATGCCTGACTCATCTATCAGTGGAGCCACTGTGCTGGTAGATAAGGGCAGAGAAACTGATGTCATCTACTTTGATTTCTCTAAGGCCTTTGATGTGGTCCCATTATACATTATTACTTGTAAATTGGAGTTGATGGATATGGGGTTGATAGACAGGCTGTTTGATGGATAAGGAATTGACTAGATGACGAGCTCCAGAGTTACAGTCAATATCTCAGTGTCCAGGTGGAAACCAGCAGTAAGGGGTATCCCTCAGAGGTCCATACAGTGAGCAAAACTGTTCAATATCTTTGTCAACGGCACAGACAGTGGGCCTGAGTGTGCCCGCAGCAAGTTTGTGGGTGACACCAAACTGAGTGGTGCAGTTGATACACTTGAGAGAAGGGATGCCATCCAGAGGGCCTGGACAGGCTTTGATGGAAAAGCTTAGTGAAGTTCAACCAGACAAGTCCCGTACTTGGGTTGGGACAATCCCCAATATCAGTATAGACTGTGGGATAAATAAATAGAGAGCAGTCCTGAAGAGAAGGGTTTGGATATACAGGTGAATGAAAAATTGGACTTGAGCTGGCAATGTGCACTTGCAGCCCAGACAGCCAGCCACACCCTGGGTTGCATGCAAAGCAGCATGGCCAGTTTGTAAAAGCACGTAATTCTTCCCCTCTACTGCACTCTTGCAAGACTCCGCCTGGAGATCTGCATTCAGCCTGGGGCTGGTAATACAAGAAAGGCATGGAACTGTCAGAGTGGGCCCATGAGAGGGCCATGAAAATGGTCAGATGTCTGGAATACCTCTTCTATGCAGAAAGGCTGAGAGAGCTTTTCAGCCTGGAGAAGAGAAGGCTCCAACAAGACCTTATTGTGGTATTTTAGTACTTAAAGTGGTCTTATAAGAAAGGAGAAGAGAGCCTTTTTTCCAAGACCTGTAGTGACAGGACAAGGAACAATGGTTTTAAATTGAAAGAGGGTAGGTTTAGATTGGATACATGGAAGAAATATTTTAATGATGAGGGGGGTGAAACAATGGGACAAGTTGCCCACAGAAGCTGGGAAACAGCAACTTCGCCATCTTTTGAAGTGTTCAAGGCCAGTTGGATGGGACTTTGAGCAACCTCATCTAGATTTGGTGGAAAACATTTCTGTGCATTACAGTGGGGGCTGAACTATGTGATCTTTAAAGGTCCTTTCCAGATTTTAAATACACTGCTTTCTGTCTGCTTAATGTAATTGAAATAAGTACTTCACATGGAGACCTTCAATATAGATGTCTAAAGTCAGGTGAATTGAATCCTATCCACAGTGTTTTCAATGACTAAATGAATACATTTGATGTTGAAAGAAGAGATTAACAAGGGAATAGAAGAAAGAATTAACTATGGAATTCCTTTCAATACTTGAAAGTGCTGTTCAGGGAAGTGGAGACTTGGCATGTGTAATTGTTTTATTATTTCAATTTTGTTTCAAGATAAATTGTGGGAAAAGTGTTCTTTTTAAATGTAAAAATGTTACTGAAGCAATATGGCAAGACCATAATGGTTTTATTGTAAAAAAATGGAAATATGGGAGACTGAGTAGGACTTTGTTAGCATTTAAAAATATTACAATATATTAAACAGAATCTTAGTGGGTTTTTTTCCCCTGTATGATAAAATACTACACAATATTTAAAAATAGAATAGCATAAATAGTGTTTTCTTCCACTTGAAGGATGTAGAATGTGTTTTCCTGGAATGAAGAAACTTTCACAACAAAAAATTAATAACACCAAACTGATTGGAAACTCTAGAAATTGGAGCTCAATATTTGAAGCCTGAGTTGTAGGAATATATATTACTCCTATCTGTCAGACTGAAAAAAGGTATATTTGAGCGATTATATGACATGCGGATGAGATTAGCAGGCACTGTCAAATCTTGTGTTAGTAAATCTGAGACTCATCTTTGACTAAAAACATTTTTTTCAAAACATTGTTAAAAAGGAATACAGGAAAAAGTACCCTCCAACAATTTATTTTAGATGATTAAGCCCCTAACAATGGAAAGTGAAATCCCAGAAATAATGGTCCTTATTTATATCAGGATGTAGTTACAAGCTCCTTGTTAACTTAAGTAACATATTGAACTAGAGATATCCTCTAAGGCAATTCACAGGATTTCTTATCTTTACTAAAATATAATAAAATTTTACACCTGTCTTGTCACCTGTCATACATTCTGTGCATACATCTGAACAAAAAGTCTCAATTTTTATCTTTTATTAGAATGTGCTTTAGGTAATATGGGAGACATTTGTCAGAACCTAGAGTTCAGTGTCTTAAACTATTTGAAGATTTTCTTTTTCTGAAGGAAAATGTCATGGGTTCCTCTGCATTTCAGTGTGTCATTTGAGGGACCTTTCAGAGACTTTATGATGTGTATCCTCTATCACGGCTCTATGCCAAAAAATTAATTTTGTGCCTTTTCTGTGCCTTTATACTGAGCTTGAGAGGGGAGGAAAAAAACCCAAAAATCCAAAACAACAAATGAACTTTTCAAAGCAGTTCACCAGGACACAGAGATAGAGACTTCTCTGCATTCTCCCCGGTGGCGGTAGCACAGAGAGAGCACCCTGCCTGTTTCTTCAGCCAGCTCTTCAGGTTTTTTTTTCCTTCCCTTTTTCTCCAGTGTGTTTCCTGGGACTTTGGGTTTTTTTCCCTTTTTTTTTTTTTCTGGACTGTTTCAACAACATCAGAACACATCAGGAGAACTTTTCT
>VWZQ01005199.1:0-26560 GCA_013397015.1 Myiagra hebetior | reverse complement strand
TTTTTCTCTTCTGGACTGTTTCAACAACATCAGAAGACATTGGGAGAACTTTTCTTCAGGCCTGGAGGGGCCCTACAACCACCCCCCACGCCAGATCTGAGAAGGAGGGACCACACCTACGAGAGGACTCTAATTTCTTCCCAGGTTTTCTCCCTATAGCTAGGGGTTTTACTACTCAGCATTATTATCCTTTTCCTATGTGTTTGTTAATAAATAGGTTTTATCTCTTTCACTTTCCTTTGAAGAAAATTTCCCCCCAAACCTGGTGGGGGGAAGGGTGGTTGTAACCTTGTTTTCTCTCAGAGGGTATATTGCTAGATGTTGGCCAAACTGGCACACACAGTTCATCCAATCAAGGTAGCCAGGCATTACTGATGCTGCTGCTGCTGCTGACCAGTTTCCATAAAAATTTGACTTTGGTGACAGATCTTATTTATTTTGCAACTGTTATGCTGAGCCTGCTAAGCAGCTCTATAGTTTCCTCAAGTAAAGACGGAATATGTCATGTGTATGCTATATCACAGAATCATAGTCATAGAATGGTTTGGGTTGGATGGAATCTTAAAGATCATCTAGTTCCAACCCCCCGCCATGCACATGGGCAGCTTCCAGTAGACCAGGTTGTGCAAAGTCCCATCCAAGCTGGTGTTGAACTTTCAGGCGTGGGACATCCGCAACTTCTCTGGATTGCCTGTTATGGTGCCTCACCACTTTCACAGTAAAGGATTTCTTCCTAATAACTAATATAAACCTACTCCCTTTCAACTTACAACCATTAACATTTATGCTGTTACAACACGCCCATATGTCTGTGGCTAGGGCATAAAGTCAAATGCAGGGCCTATGCTACTCTGGAACAGCAATGATTAGGAAATCCTGAAGCCAGGAGTCAGTTTAGAGCTGCTTCACTCTCCACACCAGGGTAACTGTGTGATGAAATTCATGTTTTTCCTGTTCTATAGGTCAGCCTCTTCATCTCACCTCCCCAGGTAAGAAACAGTGAGTAAAATGCCAATTTCAGCCTTAAACTCATATCATTTATCTATTAAGCAAAATATTAAAAAAAATAATCATAGCTTTCTTGGAATCTCAATATTTTCTAAATTCATTAGCAGTCTTGGGAGTTAGAAAAGTGCATGTGGCATCATAACAAGTGGATCCATAGCTTGGTTCAGTTATCCTGATGGATACACAAGCTACTGATATTCTTCTATTTCACCAATACATTACTATTTAACTAAAACTTGCAAGAAAATACTAAAAATATTGTTTTTCATTTTTTTTTTCCTTTTAAGTGTTATTCTATAGACTCTCAAAGTTCATTAAGTACATCATGAGAATTTTCACATCTTGAGTGTATAACTTACATATTGATCTCTTGTGCTCAGTTTGTATTTCAATACAACTGTTCAAAACATCATTTCAGAAAGTGAGTTTTTCTTTATATTGTTTTCAATGGGATTTTTTTAGAGAAAACAGCAACAAAAAAGCAAATAAAAATGCCATATGAAGCAAGAAAAAGATAACTTATAAATGTGTAAGTTACTAGAAACCTTGATTGCTGAGCTAGAATTGAAAAAAAATGTGGCCTGTATGATGTGTTAAAAATACAACATCAAACTATTTTTAACCAGTGAACAAGCAAACAGTATTCCTGACGATATAAAAACCTTTCAGATACTGTAAGGAAAAATCCTCAGATAGTTCTGAAGTTTAGTGTAGGTTTAGTTGTATATTTGTCAAAGTATTCTGTATTGTTTAAGACAGCATACAAGATTTTGTGCAGACAAACATACGGTTGATGAAAATGTATTGTTTCTGATTTTGTCTAGCTTTAAATTTCCTGGGCTGAGAACTGAAGCAGAAAAATCAAATACTATAAAACACATCCCTGACAAAACTATTTCTCGTGTTTGTCTTGTGTGGCTCTTAGTGTATTTGGAAATGTAGCAACTATCCTATTCTTTCTGGACTTGACTTCTCAGGGGGTGAGTGAAATTATGTTCTCTCCTGCTCATATTAGCATGCCTTGTCTTTATGTTCTGTCTTGAGTAGTTTAGTGTGCATAGATATTATGGTATTATCTGCACTGTCAAGTCATCTTGGAGCTCAGACTCAGCATTTAAGAACAAACTTCCTGACTTTCCACATTGCCTATTTTGTCACTCAGCATCTCTCTCTGGCATGGGGTGATCTGGAGTTCACTGGTCTGGGTCAGTGCTGGAGACTTCACAGCAGGCAGCCAGTGTGGACATGGGCAGCAGGAGCTGTGGGGTCTCTCTGGAACAGGCAGAGCAGCAAAACAAGGTGAAACTAGGTGTGATATTGGGACTGGGCTGAGAGTGAGAATTGCACACAAAAATGTCAAGAAGTGCTCCTTTTCTATAGCTGTGGAAGAGCAAGGGATCCACTACATCCCAAAGAGAAAGATTTTGAAAACGGACAGTATTTACGAATTAGAGACAATATAGTTTTCCAGAGTTTCTGCTCCTTGTCTCCTCATACTCTTCCTCAGTTAAATCCAGGACAGTAATTTGACATCAGATTTAGAGTTTACCTTTTAAACAAGTACAGTAAAGAGGAGAATTCAGATAGGAGATAGTCTAGTTGTCTGCCAGAGAAAAGTTCCTGGATATGGAAACCATACTGAACTACACTAAAATATCCATAATTTATTTTAAAAAAATCATTATGATTTCCTTTACTTTTATGATTTCAAGTGGGATACTTTTTTCTCCAATATTTCATTTTTTAATTCTCATAGCACATCTATGTCAATGTCTATCTATTCACATAATGTGATATTAGAAGTGCTATACAGTAGAAAAACAAAAGAAGAACATTTTCAGGTTTTAAACAGCTCTAAATATAATTTCTAATATATTTATTACATTTTTAAATTGATTTTATATGGTAATCCAGTTATCTATGAACATTCAAACAGTGGTGTACATACATATAAGTTTGCTTTGAAGACTCATAAGAAGAAACACTGGGGCTACCAGTGTATGATAACATGTGATCATGCAAAAATCCTCACAGCTGTGACACTTTTTCTCAAGAACATTTTAATCATAGAAATACAGAAGCATTTAGGTTGGAAAAGACATTTAAGATCATTGAATCCAAGCGCTAAACCAGTTCTGCCAAGCCCACCTCTAAACTGTGTCCCTAAGTGACACATCTACATGTCTTTTAAATATTTCCAAGAATGGTGACTCAGATGCTTTAGAAATATCCTGGCTGATATCACATGTTGCTTGCTTCATTGCTTTATTAACCTCCAGATGACAACATAAGTTACTCATATATTTCAGGACTCTGTTGAATTGAGGCCAAGGGAATGAGAATAGTAGAAACTGGGTCTATGATGAAATGCTGTATTTAAAAGGGGAGACAATATAAGCTTGCACAACAATTTTGTATATTCAAATCACTGATGGCTGTTCAATTTATTACTCATATTCTTACCCCTTACTTATATTCTTAAATCCTTGTTTGCTCTCCTTGAGAGTCCTTTCCTTCTTGCATGGGAGAAGTGTACTAAAATTAACAAATATATGGCCTAAGAGTGAGTCTGTATAAGCAGTTTTTCTTCATTTCAGTGCTGGTTGTTTATGAAATATGCATGAAGCACAAAATTTGCATCTGCAGATGCACGCACATTGCAGATCCTGCATCTGTTGGTTAAAATCAAAATAAAACAACATTAACAAGAATTATCAAAAACAGAAAATGGAAGACTTTCCCTTCAGAATCTCTTCAGTTAAATATTGGGGGAATATTCAAAGCAATGTGCTCTTTGTATTGTGGTTGTTTTTTGGTTTTTTTTTTCTTTTCCTGGTCTTTCTGAACAAACCACTGGAAATGAAGCTTTGGTAGCATCCCGTGACTAACAGTTGTGCTCATTGTGTGTTGAAACATTACCTAATTGTCTCATAATGACTTTAACTTCTTCAGTGGCTTCGAGACTTCGATGGCTTTGGTTACTGACACAAGCAGAGTTGTTCAATCTATGGTACAAGTTATGATGCTTTGCTTTCTAATTTGATGAAGTTTGTATAAAATAGAAACCCCAAGGATATTTATAATCAAAGCATGCAGATGCATCCCCTCAGGTTTGTCACAATCTGCGGCATTCTTTGTTTGCTAGCATAATTCCATGATTCCGTAGTACTGAATGTCAAGTTACACAAGAAAGGCACTTCTCACTGCAATATCTGGGTTACTCTGCATTTAGGAGGTGGAGAGGTAAGAAGAAATGAAGAGTCTGATGCTCTTTGAACATCTAGGACAAGCTGCATTGTAAAATTTTTTTGATAATTAAAGTAGTAATAGAGCTTAATGAGACAGTTAAACAATTGTATGGTTATTTTTCAGAGTAGAGTTTTTAAACCTATTTTAGCAATCTGAGGTTGAAAATGTGTTTTGCACATTTAATTACATGATTTGTTTAAACAATTTTCAGGGTGCCTAGAGGTTTTCATAAGGATGTTTCCTACTTCTGCACAAATTCAATTTCCTTTTTGTTATTAAAGAAGTTCTAATAAGATTAAGATGAGCTTAAGCAGAACCTGAAGATTTCAGATGTTATTTCTCTGGCAAGATGAAAGAGAGAGAGAGTTCTTTTTACAAAAGAAGTCAGAGGGAACAGAAGGCAGCAGCTTTTTTCAGCTTTTCCTGTACCTCACTACTTTTTTTCACTCCTTTTTTGCACTAAAGTATGCTTTTCACCCAAGGGGTCTCATTCTGAATACATTCAAAATAGATGCCACTCGAGCCATAGACCACAATGATGGTAGCTTTGGTGTGAGGGTATGTATATAAGAGGATTTCAATGTTTCTAAAATAAGTAGAAGCAAATTGTTTCTATATTTAATGATTGCAGTGTCAGTAATCATGCCTTGGTCCTTCTTCACTTGATAAACTTTGGGTAATGTAAGTTAACTATGGGGAGATCTTGAAGGATGCAAGCAGTCCTTTGCATATTGGTAAAGTCTGTGAAATTATTAAAAGTATCTGATGCTACTGTGGAAGTCTAAGTGTGATATGGCCAGGTGTTTTTGCACCATGATCAAAAAATCTGGAAAAAACCCTATGACTAGTTGTATCTAATTTTATATGTGAAGGAACATGAGAAGTCAGACAATCCAGTTGTAACAGCTATTTTTTCTGTTCCTGAAACCCAGGGTCATACGGTTAAGAGTTATAGTAGCCTGAGATTTCTAAAAAATCCTGTAGGAAACATAGACCCACTGAAGCATGAGATCACTTAGCAGCAGTTAAAGCCCCTGTGGAAGACTGGGAAGCCCCAAAGGCATTTTATTTCTCTTTTGCGATAACTGTCTCAATACAAGAATATTTCTCATTAGAATTAAAAGGCCAATAAGCTTCTACCTTTATTTAGTTTTAAAATAATCAAAGCAAGTCAATAAGGTCTAGGAGGTCTACTAATAAGATGAACAAGATTATGGTGGAACTTGGTTCCATCCAAACTCTTGTCCTCACATCTTCAATAAACAAAATCATAAATCTTGATGGAGTTACAGTTGTATCAGATTGTCTTTACAATTTGTCAAGTATTTTGTCTTTAATATGCTGAAATAATTTCACACAAGTAGAAGGGACTGTTTAAATAAGTAACTGTTGTGGAAGCCCAGAAGATAAGGGGCTAATGTGCACACGTAGCACAGCGATGACCAGACAGCCATGGAACCAATCCAGGACTGTTGGTAAGAACACACCGTGAAAACAGGAAGGAAAGAACAGCATGTAACTGGAGATGGGGGCCACGCTGAGTTAGGACAGCACTTTTCTGGACGAACAATTCTGGCTCTTGGAGATAAGCACAACACACTGCAGTCCAATTTCAGGAATGAGGTCAAGAAGCAGGTATGGACTGATGACCAAAGGTTGGTCCAATAGGGGGCAATCAAGACCACCAAAAACCCCTGAAGCCCTTCAGCCCATTTCCAGAATGGTCTAGAAGAATGAACTGTGCATGGTAACTAATTAGCATCGAAAGTGAAAAACTTAGCACCATGGTGGGGAAAACGTATCTATAGAAAGGTACTCTCACAAAGCCCAGGTGATTCACCCCCAGGACCCTGGAGACCACATCAGCTGGGTCACTGCTGGAGCTAAGACTGATGATCTTCCTTTCTTCCTTTGCTGTTGTTCTGTTGGAGTTTGAACAATAGCCCTTACATTTTAGTGATAACCTTTGTTGGAAGCTTGACTTTCTCTCTGATCATCTTTCTTCTGTAGGTTAAGGTCCCAGCCACCTGGACTCACCAGTTTCCACTCCTTTGGTTAGATGTCAACCATTTTTGATCCTTCACTCCTCATAAATTTATCTCAGTTATGTTAATATTTCTCAGGAATATGTTGATGAAGTCGTTAGTAGGTTTTCTTACATCTTTTTTTTTTAACTGCAGCTAAAAGTTATTATTAAATGAATTAATTTCCTGGCCAAATACTTGTTTTAAATAATTTTCTTAACAATATAAGTGTGGCTCTATAAACTGCTCCAGAAAGAACAAAGCACACTTTTAGCTCTGTTGGTATGTTGGAATTTTCAAATATTAGTGAAAATGAGTTTTCATATTTGTTGGCTTAAGTTAAAATTCTATTAAAAGCCCTTATAGTTTTTAAAAATGAGAACATGCTGTAGTGAAGGAATGGCATGCAATATTTAAAGAAATTAAAATATTTTTTTTCTTTTTTTTTTCTGGTAAATTCTATTTTTACTCAATTTTTTTTCAGTATTAGTACATTTGAAATGATAGCAGCCTGTATTATTAAATTCTGTCACAATCATACATTTTATCATGGTACTGAAATAACAGACTTTTTTCCACCAGAACTGGAAGGACTCCCTGGACAATCAATGGAAATGCCTTATCACTTACTGCATTATAGGGTTCCATTTATAAATATATCAATCACATCTTTCCAGAACAAATCATGCACTGCTCCCTTTGTAATGAGACAGTTGGAAGCCTGGTGTCTTGAACAGGAAAATGAGGATTAATTTGAAAATCTGTTGTTTTTCGAATTCTAGTTTTAGATTATATAGATTTCTATATAAAATAGATTATATGTACTATAGATTTCTTTTACTAAAATATAATAATCTATTGCCCATACCATATATTTTTCCTCATGACTTGGTTTTGTAAGTAATAAAAGACCTAAAGTAGAAATTTCTTTGCAAGATTTTCTGGAGAAAGACATAGCAAAAATATCAAAGATCAGGAAGAAATTAAAAGCATCCAATATTTAATGTTTGGCTCGCAAATAATGAAGTTAAGAAAAAAATCATCATAGTTTGTTGTCCTTGTGTATGATCTTTGACAGTATATATTTGGCAACAATGCATAAACAACCAAAAGACAAGACCAGAACAAGGCCTTGAGGAGAGTAACTAAAAGTTCTCAATGTCTTGCATTACTTCTCTGAAACCAATACATCAACTCAGGAAAGATGCCATGTCTTCCTACTTCCTAAATTTGCAAAAATTTGCAGAAGTCACTCCGGTCCTTATGGGATTAGCCTATAGGTCAGACATATAGATTCTTCCTGTGATGTATTAGCCTCCTATGGCATGTTTCTTATCCTTCTTATGTTTGATTTTGAAAAGGAGCCTAGATAAATTAGTATTTTCAGGGAATGCTAAATTTCAGTTTTCAGCTGTTACCATGGATAACATCTTCCTAATTTCATTTAACAGCATGCACGCAGCTGTCACAAGGATAGGCCATAGACAACAGACACCAAGAAACAAGGTCCTTTAGTGTTGAACGACAAGTAGAAAACAGGATTTAGGAAAGATTCTGTAAGCAAAGATCTCCATAACATGAACTTAATCTCCTTACAAACAAACATCAAAATATCTGTACAGCCAGGAAAAGGAGGATTGACAGGACACTTCAGTGCTGGTTTTATGACAGTTCCTTTCATAGGACTTCCTTTCTGCATGCATGCAGCCAAATGCCCAGTCCAACCCACACCTACATTAACACAGTGGCAAGGCTGCAGTGTGCAATGGGACAAAAGGTGAGGAAATGTGAAACTAGAGTTTGCAGCACAGCATTGTTGAAAATTCTGTGAATGATACAGAAGGCTTGCACATATGGGTATTTGTCATATATTAGATAACGTCACCAGAATGGCAGGGAGACATTTTTAGCTCTCTCAGGCATTTTTAACCCTCCTCTTTCCCTCAGACATCTTCTAACTCTTGTTTCTGCCTCCTACTTGCCAGACCTATGCACCAGTTCTCCCTGGACTGCAAGATCAGCTATCAACTTGGATCAGGCATAATTGCTTTAAGTTGATGTCACTTTCTTACCCTGCCTTTGCTACAGGTCACAGAAGGTAAGACGGACTCACAGCTGGACCCAATCCCTCTGCTTGCCCTAAGCCAGTGCAATGCCCCAGGCATTATATTACTTGAACTTGAAGTAAGACTCTATTTAAAGTATCCATTGATGTTTGCGTAATTCTGCAGTTCAAGAGTCTGACCACCTCCAGCATTTATTAATTAGCATGAGCTAAAGTTTCAGCAGGAAGACACCATTTAAATTCCAGAGAATGAACACTCTATTCATGGAATTAACTGGGCAAGGCTTATGGGAAAAAGTAGCGTATTTCACTTCATTTTAATAAAGGCTATTCTTTCTGCTTACATTTTTCGCCCTCTTTTTACCACCAGACCACGTAGAATTCAGGGTCTATTTTTCAAGTCAGATAGGAATCACAAGCTCAGATCAGGTCCTTGACCTCCATTTAGGAAATTAGTGTTTTTATAACAGGGAATAAATTCTTTTCCTTTCTTGGTGGCACATGAATGTTTCTGAAATGGGGAAGAGTGTTATTGGAATTTTTCCTTTGTTCAGCCTACAGCCCATTCTTCAAGCCTTTGCCATTTGATTATCTTGATCAAGGTGATTAAGGGCTTTATATTTTGCTTCTCCAATTTTCTGTCCTTGTAAATGCTGACATGGAGGAATAAAGAACAGAGAACTTCAAAGCAATTCCCACAACCCAAATTCAAACTCCTACCTACACCAGAGACAGAAAAAGAGTGACAGTGAGACTGAGCATTTCTGAATCTTTTTAGGCTTTCTTTCAATGCTTTTCAGAAATGTGGGTATTCTCAGACTACAAGTGGAGGAAGCTAGATTGCTCTGGCTTTGCTCATTCAATATCCAGTACTTTATGATGAAAGAGATTATTAAAGAAAGCTGTGATGTGTCAATGCACAGCAAAATTGCACTGAACCCAAGGATAAATGTACGCAAACCGTGCATCTCCTTTTTCCATTCTAGCATTTATATATTATTTATGTCTGCACTGAGAAAATGAGAAAGATATTAATACAGTCCTTTTTAATGTCACTTAGCGGTACTTCAGCGTCTGCTTTCCTGATACAGGCCACTAACAGCAAGTTTTTATATATTCTCATTCAGACAAGAACAATAACTAGATGACCTACTGATCTTATCATAACATATTATTATTATGCTGTGTTGTGATCAAATATAAAAATTTAAATGTAAAGCAGCCTTGAATTTTCCTAGGGAGAAATAACAACAGAAGCCATACTTATGTGTCTAGCCTCACATTTTTGTCTTTTAGGCAGAGGAAGAACCTGAGAAAGGAAGCATGTCTCCTTTTTATTTTATTTCACTACAAAAATCACTTCCCATTTTGTTGAGTGCTGACTATGTAGTGCTCTATAAGCAAATTCTTACTCTTTTGCTCAGGAAAAAAAAGTGTACCAGGCTAAATATGATGCTGTGCTATTTCCCTCTTTTTCCAGATATGATTTTGATAAAGCCACCAGGCTGTCTAAGCCTGCTATACTAAAATGCCCAACAACATGGATGATTGTGGATTTAAGCTCTGAGCAAAGCATGTAGTGTGGAAAACACAAATGTAAACATTACAATTAGAAAATGGCACCTAAGGAATTTCTAGTCCCTTCGACAGCACCTGTGGCCTCTGTTAGGACAGTGGCAGTAATTTTAAAATGCCTTGTAGAACCCCAAATCCTGCATCAATTAGTGGTTCATTACTTCTACGTGTCCTTAACAGAGTTAAGAAGAACTATAACTCCATTTAATTCTTCCAGGCCAAGTGAAGTAGCTAGGTAGCTTGAGTAAGAATTTCTTATACAGCAAAATGAATAATTTATTCATTGATATCCTACTAAACTGGAAAAAAAAAAAAAAAAAGCACTGTTGAAGTATCAGGCCAAACAATTTTTCTGTGCTTGGGAAGACAACAAAACGTACCTGCGGGCTTGATCTAGATAGTTTATTCCACTGAAACCAACTACCTTTTTTTTCCTATTTAAAAGTTTCTGAGAGCCTTTGTTAGTACTACAAAACACAGAAATAAACTTTAAATGACTGTCATGGCATAACCCCAGCCTAAGTACCACACAGCTGCTCACTATCTACCCCCATTCTTCCCAGGTGGCATGGGCAGGAGAAATGGAATTGACTAGTTTGGATCAGCTGTGCTGGCTGCGCTCCCTTGTAGCTTTTTGTGCAGCTCCTCATTGGCATATCATGAGACACTGAAAAGTCCTTGACTTAGAGTAAGTACTTTTTAGCAACAAACAGAACATCAGTGTGTTATCAGCAACAAACAGAACATCAGTGTGTTATCAATATTATTCTCATACTAAATCCGAAACACAGCACTGTATGAGCTTCTGAGAAGAAAATGAACTCCATACCATCTGAAACCAGAACAATCAGATAAATATCTTAACTTTCAAAGCAAACTGTTACTAATTTCAGCATGTCTCTGGGCATGCATTCAAATCAGCTATACAGGAATGTTTTGAAGTCCTCAATTTAGTTTTTTACTAACCATTGCTCATAATCCTTTATGCAATACTCTGATGTTTGCAAAACTCTCAATAAATACGTTTAGGTATGAATGACCTAACTACAGGGTGGAGTATTAGCTGTCCAGAACCTTGATACAGAGCAGAGTGCATGAGAATCTAAAGTGAGCACCTTAGATTGAGAAAAAGGCAGTATTGAAAGGTATAAGCAATGCTTATACTGAAGTATAAGCAATGCTTTCTTCATTTGAAGAGAGCAAGATGAAGTCTAGCAAGGCATTTTAGCACATAATTAAAGTTCAAAATTAAACTTCCTAGAAATAAGGTTTGATTTTAATTTTGGTTCCTTCTTTGAAGGCCTTCTGTTCAAATGGCCAGTAATCACACCAGTATCTCTCATGGAAACCTTTCAGTAGACCTTCCAACTTTGCCTTGGCCAGTCATTTCTCTACCATTCTCTCTAGACCTGTTTTTCAGCAGAACAGCTAACAAGTAAATTTCACCAGAAACTTCTTTGTCTCTTCTACTACTTTATTAGGCAAATTTCTCTCTGCCCCAGTTTATTCTAGCTTTCTAACTTTGCTGTCCTAGTATTCACCCAACTCCCTAATGCATTTCTAAACTGGTCTACTGCTCTTAGGGAGCTCCTGAAGACTTTCAAATTATACATCTGATGCCACTGTCCATTTTTCAGAATAAAATGTAGACAATTTGGACTTGTCCTATAAGAGATTGGCCATCTTATTTTGAATAAAATAGCCAGATACAGGAAAGCGTATAATGCCACAGAAATGCTTTAAAGAGTAGGAAAAAATTGATTTAAACTAAGCATAAAGATGTCTGGATTAAAAAAAACCCAAAACTGTTTAAGATAATTATGTACCAAGTAGGGAATACTTAGGTTTTATTAAGTGGGACTGCATTTAGCAGTCTAAAAGAAGCATATAGAATCATAGAATGATTTCGTTTGGAAGGGACCTTCAAGATCATCTAGTTCCAACCCTGTACAGTAACTACATTTATTTTGGATATTTCGACTGTAAAGTTTTCTGAATATATCAGGGAACATAAGAGTGCAGGTCAGCTCTTAGTGACCAGATCTCTCTCTTTTCTCTTTCCATTTGAATAGTTAGATAATTTCTTTCATGCTGCTTTAGCTCCCTTGTAATTTTTTTCTTGCTACTGAAAATATGAGTGAAGTGCATTCAACACTGCAGAAAATCTCCTCCTGGTAGGCATTGTCACATATGACATAGTCCGTTATACTTCATAAAGCTGACACAAAACTCGCCAGTATCTGTTTAGATCATGTAATTGAATTAATCACTTATAGCAAGCTGCTCATGAAAGGGATATAAAGCATCAAATGTCAGACTTTTACCAGAACAGAATAAGACATTATTGGTAAAGAGAGTTTTCATTATACTCAATGGCAAATTTTTGAATAGTCTTCATGTTTCACAATTTTTCTCTTGGTCTCACAAAATTAAGTATATATTGTTGTGGTTGAACTGAGATAAAATTTTGAAGTTGAATAATTATGATATCAATTGCAAAGACATATGAGTGACTAGGTAATTTCCAAAGATACATATGCTCTTCTTATTTTCTTTATTATTCTTTTCCCCCCTCAGTTCTTGTTATCCACAGGGTGGACAGCAAATGGAACATCCACCAGGATAATTCCATCAAATGTCTCAAATAACATTGCATACACACAGCTATTCTGATAGCACCAAAATTCTAGGAAAATCTCTCTCAAAATGGCCAAATATCTCAGTGGAACCCCTATTGCACAAATGTACAAAGTGAGGCCTTCAAAATAAGTAGCGGGAGAATAGCTTATTTCATTTTTTTTTACAATACTGTCTTATCTAAATTGTCAGAGAACTGTGTATTCAAATAATTGAAATGTGTAGCCAGCTACTTTCAGAGATATTTTAATTATTTTGCTAAGAAAACTTTATAGTCTTTGGTACATGACCACAGAACAAAGATTTGGTTAAATCATTTTGCTAGATGATTTGCATTCAGTCTCTGGATTTTAGACTCTTTATGAATGTAGCCAGTTTTATGGAAGAATTCCCCCAGGAAGCCCCTGAAGGCCCTTGAATTTTCCTTCTTCAATGTCAAATGTTCTATGAACAAGCTTCTTCATAGTGGAAGATGAGAATTACTTAATATGGCGTGAAACATTTGATGTATGCACAAGACCATGAATTTTCTTATCCTTAAGAGGTAAATTCTTCTCTCAGAATTCTTTAATTCCTCTGTAGTTGTAGAGAGCATTTCTGACCAATGACAATACTTCTTACTTTACTACTCAGTGCTTACTATGTAAAGCACAGCAGACAAAACTAACAGATCGCGCACAATAAAAATTTTGAAGTAGTTTCTTAGAAGTTGTACAGTCTGGTCTTTATTTCTTGTCATAAATTATTCTAAATAAAAACGTATGTGCAATAATGTTAGTCCCCTCCCAAAAATACTATTAAAGATATGTCAACGTTTTGAAGTTTCCTACATACTACTAAAATACTGAAATTTAAAACTACCTGACTTCCTTCTCATCAGATCCCATCCTTTCTAAATCCATCACCATCATAACATGTATGCCACCTTCTACCCGACCTGCCTTGCTTTTTCCCTCAGTAAAATAAGTTCAAGGAAAGATTTCCCTTTTATCCCTATTTTGTCTATTATTGTATGGGTCCCTGAGATTCTGTTCTGGTATCTTTAGAGTCTATTTATCATAAAGGAACCTGTTTGTTTTGAGCGACTGAGTTATTAAAACCTTTCTTACTAGTTCTGCACATATAACATCTTTCACTTAAAGCTGTCTAAGTGGATTTGTGGCTGGTCATGATGCCACAGTATAAATTTGATTTTTCACATCATAACTCGGGCCTATGCAATGAACATGCTAGGATATATGACTAAAAGTCACAGGAACTGACTGCAGAGGACAAAGAGGCAAGTAAAATATCCTTCATCCATCTCCATTTCATCTCTTCTTTGGAAGTTTGATTCTTAAAAATGACTGTTTTCCTCAGCTTCAACTTTCTCAGGAAGCATGTATCAAAATCCTGCCCAGATATCATGTATTTTATTTTTTGCTCTTCTGCGACTCTCCGTGACAGCAGAATGCTCTCCCTGGAACACAATGACGGATTCTTATCTTCTCAAGTAATATGACCAATCCTTTGGTAGTCCAACATTTTGACAACTTCCATCAAAGTCATCTGTTCCTCCTATGAGAGTAAAATATCTTCCCTACTATCAGGAAGTCATGTTGCTACATTTTCACAAGTAACCTTGGAGTAATGTGTTCCTCCATTTTTCAAATGCAAGAGCATAAGGAAGCTCTAAATGTCTAGTTTTCAGTGAGCAGATACTCCATGTTTCACTCCAAACTGTTTCTCTTTGAATACCTCAAACCACCAGCCACTTCTGAAAATGTAGATGGAAGTCTCTGGAAAATCACATCAGAAAATGCAAAGAAACATAATTATTACCTCCCTGGAAAGAGTCTACTGCAAAAAAATGTTCTCTACTGCTCTGTGATAATGAGCACACAAAGTTGGAAGTTCTGCTGTGACAGCCACACACTGCTAGGAATTATGTATCAAGATTTTATACTAGTTTAATTCTTGTATTTTTCCACATGACACTTATAAGGAGTTCTACTTTACTTGTAGTTGCTGAACAGCCATAACCAAATCCCCAAAAGATTTTAACAATCCTGTGCAAGAGTTTTCTGCTGAGTTTAACTGCACTGATTATGACCATTTTCAGGTACCAGTACTTACATAGTAGAGAACAATGCGCATATAAAACAGCAGGGAAACTCCCAAAATAATGTTGTTGATGACTTTGATAAGCCTAGTTGTCTCTACTGTCCTGATTCAGAGTCATTAAAACAACAAATTCCTGCAGTGGTGCAATTGTTTCTGATGAGAAAGAGCTGAACTATTTGAAGTTCAAAGCACTACATAGGTAGATGGATTGATTGAAAGATAGGAAAAAATAAAAAAACCCAAATAAATAAAAGCACAGGAAGTCAAAAAATATTCCAGTCCTGGTACTTGGAATTGTCTCTCCTCCTCAGATCAAATATGTCTTCATTAGTATTCTAAAAGATGAGAGATAACAGCCAAATGGGCAAAGATGAATGTAAATAAATACATATGTGTATATATAGGCCTGTAACTATATTACCAGCCAAGGACTTCAACAATAAATGATTCTGCAAAGCATTGGGAACTTTAAAATTTAAACTATAAAGACACGTATTCCCATCAGTCTTCTGATGAACTGGAGAAGGAATACATGTTTATCAATGCTGTGAGTAATTATTGAGAAAGAAAGTGATAACCTTTATCATGTCAGGCTTCTTAACTTAAAATATACAGTTTCTGAGGTTCTGTCAAGTACAGTTAACTAATAGGAGCTCTGCTGGAATGCAGTGACAGTGTGCTGACAGTCTCTAAGTCTATGGAGATCAAGGTGACTTAGAACACTGTACCAATTATCTGTTGGATATGTAACAGTCCCCTACAGCTGCCGTGTTTCCAGAAAGAGAAGTGAGAATGAGGAGACACATGTGGTACCATGGTCTTTGGTGCTCTGAACCAGGAATGTATCAGAGAAAATGCTGAGGATGTAGAATCACTTCTACCTTCATCCTTCACGAGGTGCTGTATATTTGACTGGCAGAATAGGTTGTCTCTAGGTGTGCTAGCTCAGACCAGTCAGAGAGCTGACGGGAAACAGAGTGATGTTACTTGGTACAGAAGAACTTATCACCAAACTGAATAGGAATGCAGACTGGCATGACATGAATCATCCTTTACACAGCAAATAAATAGCAAGAGCAAAAAATGAACCCAGCGTGTTTCCCAGCAGTCATCTGGCAGCATGATAGGAAATTGTTGTAAATATTTACAGTTATAGTCTTTGGCAGTGAAATCATAGTAGGTATTTCTAGCAATACTCAGTTTAGCAGGTCAGCCAGTTGCAGTTATTAATCTGGAAATACTGACAAAAAAATGATAAAAGAAAGAAAATTGACTTAATGAATAATGGAAAGTTCGGTATTATCTAATACTCTAAAGTTTTTAGTCTTGGTTTTACTATATTATTAATTTCACTTTTCACAGAATTTTTTTTTTTTTTTAGGGTTTTCTATTGATTGAAATATAAAATTAAGCATTAGAAACACTGGGGGAATATACATTTTCTCTTTTGGGGCTCACCAGAAAGAAAAAATTATACTGTAATTTGGTCATAGCAGTATAAACATGAATTTAATATTCCCTTGTCTTGAGCAACATCAATTATAAATTTCCCAGGCACAAATAATTTTTCATTATTCTATTCCTAGAATTATTTTAAATTATTCTAAATTTTTTGCAAAATGCTGCAAATACCATAAGAAATTCTCTTTCACTGGCCAGGTATAATAACTTGGGAAGACTAAGAATTGAAAATGTATCAACAAGAAAGAAAATTGTATTAATTGTGGTCTACAATATTAAGGAAACCAATCCCTTTTGAAAAGTCAGTGAAAAATTTTTTTCATTTTCGATCAAATCCATTCTTGGAAAGGTCCCTGAAGTGTATTTCTCTTTTAAGACTGGCTATTGATCGGAAGTATATTGACTGAGGAAGAAGATAGGAAGGAAGTTGAACACACAGCAATATTGTGTTACAAGTGCCATCTTAGAACACGCAATGTGTTTCTTCTTGGCCATAGCATAGCAAAGCTAAAACAGCCTGCTTGGGAAGGCCTGTCCATGAACTCTCTCACATTTGGGACTACAAAAGAGCAAGCATCTGAGGGAACAATACTAAATTTCTGTCTTAACTCTGTGGGAGAATTTGATACAGACACAGAGGATGAACAGTGAGTATAAAAAGAGTATAAGAGTTTGGGTTGTTTGGTTTTTACATTTTTTATGATATTTGACAAATAATGGGCCAGAAATACCAAGTAGACAAAAATCAGCTGAAGTTTAGTAACTAAATTTAATTGATAAATCAGACTATGTCTAGATGTTAGATTTTCAACTTTGATGCTTGTTCCTCTTCAGTATATGTTGTAATACTCTGTGACATTCTTTATCAGTCACAATTAACCTTAGTACAGGATCTCAGATTGGATCTGGTCACTGTAATAACTTTCTCCAGAAAAAACACCCCCACAACCATACCCCCAAAACCATAACCAAAAGAAACCCCAAAAGAGAGGAACAAACTAAAAATGAGTATTACTATGATACACAGAACTTCGAGGCCACTAGGTTACACTCTTGCCTTTAGAAGTAGCATTCATGGGTTAAGCTTACTGAACATTCCCCATTTAGCTGACAGTACCTATGCTGGCTTCCATGAGACTGCATTTAGAGCACCACAGAAATGGCAAAGGCAATCCAGAAATTTCACCAGAGTTGTGGTTCTTTCTGCATCTTGTATGGACTTCTGGTAATCAAAGTTTCTGCATAATACCTCGTTCAGCTGGGCTGCTCAAAGTGAAACCTTCCAGAAGGGTAGACTGTGCTGGCTTAGGAGACATATCTTCTTTTATTTTATTTTAGATAGTCCAGTTTTTAATCCTTCTCTTAGTATAGCCCTGGTTGCATTTCATGCTATAGGTTCCCTTTACTAATGAAGTGAGAGACCTGAGCTTTGGATATGACTCATCTCAGGTATAAAGCACTCAGCACATCCTAATTTTAGATTAATAAACTTAAAAAGATTATTGCAAATGACTGCGTGTCTATTCTTTCTTGATACTCTTCTGTGATACACAGGTGTCGCTTCCCTCAAGAAGCTCAATTTTTGCACTTTTTTTCCATTTTATGTGATAAAACTGGAATGAGGCCCAACAAAAATAATGAAATCACTCAGGAGTGAAAATCAATGAAAAAATTTTTTGACATGGGCTGTAATTTTTAATAGGCAATAAAGTTCATGACTGAAAATAGTATTTGACAGTAAGGAATGGATCTCTGAAGAGGAGTTAAACATCATGATACCTAACTTAGAGATGATGTTTCAGAAGGTGGAATATAGACTCCAGCCCTTGAGGAGAGACAAGCCAAAGAGCAGAATTCAGCTAAGTGCTGACCTGATCCAAGTCAGTGGGTGGCTGATAACCACTGGGAACTACTGAAGGGTGGAGACAGACATAAATATCTTGGCTTAAGGGGTATTTGGTGACTAACCTTGCCACAGAAGACTGAAGGCAAAACAAGTGGTTGTGGTGATCTTACATTTTTGTGTGATGCTGACAATTGTCTCTTCACCTTGTGTAAGGGGATGGAGAACAACAGTCTGGGGATCTCTATTCTGAATAGTCTATTTCAAAACAGAAATCTAAACTGAAGTCTTCTATATCCCAAGCTGTACTAGGATATAAAAAGCAGCCACTGTCACAGACTTTTCTACTTGTCTATGTGTGGAAGTAGGTACGCTCAGCATACTTGTTAGTTCAGATTGTAGAAGTGAGTTTGACAGACAGGATTGAGGTATGTTTGTTGGGTGCTGAATTTGTCAGACTTTCAAAGACACATCACATAATTGAGAGATCTAGATTGGGTTGGAAGGGACCAAAATCATCTACTCCAACCCCACTTCAATGAGCAGGGACATCTTCAATTAGGTCAGGTTGCCCAGAGCCCCATCCAACCTGACCTTGAGTGTGTTCAGGGATGGGGCATCCATTACCTCTCTGGTCAAAAAGCTGTTGTTTTACCACTCTTACCATAAAAATCTTCTTTCTTAAATCTAATCTGAATTGACACTCCTTCAGTTTGAAACCACTACCCCTTGTCTTTTCTAAACAAACCCTGCTAAAATGTTCTCCCCTGTCTTCCTTATAAGCCTCTTTTAGGTACCAAAAGGGTACCTAAGTAAGGTGTTCCCAGAGACTTCTCTTTCCTAACTTGAACAATCCCAATTCTCCCCACCTTTTCCTCACAGGAGAGCTGCTCCAGCCCCCTGATCATCTTCTTTGCCCTCTTCTTGACCCACTCCAACATGCCTTTCCTGTTCCGAGGGCTGGATGTAGTACTCAAGGTAGGGTCTCATGAGAGTGGAGTAGAGGGGAAGAATCACCTCCTTCAAGCTGCTGGTGATACTTCTTTGGCGCAGCCCAGGAATTTCACTAAAATTTATATTAATTCTTAACCTATAACACAAAATAATAAAGTTCTTGAAAAAATCCTGAGTCTTAATAGTCCTTTAAAGAGAAGAAAGACATTTCAGCCATAGAAACATTGTAGACAAAGGCTCTAATAAAGCTTCTGTTCTAATAACATTTTTGTAGATGTTTTTGCCACTCATTAAATGTATTAATGTCTTTTGCACAAGCATGAACATTCTGTGGAATGATGCAGTAACAAAACAAGCAAACCTACAGCTCCATTGTTGCGAAAAAAATGCAAAGATGTCTTCTATGCATCAAGAGAAGTTGGCAAAATATTATAATAATTACTTTAAAAGAAAAAGGAAGTTGAAACAAATGTATAACAATCAAATGGACAAAAAGAATTCCTCAGCCACCTACATGCAAATGAAAACTTACTGATAATGTATTTAAAGGACATTCATGTATGTGACATCTTAACTTCAAGTAATATAAAAAATTAATTACATTTAGATAACTTTGACTTATTTTTTTTTTTTCCTGTAGTCTTACCTCACGTACCTGGAAGTAAAGGAACCTGGAACTATAGGTTCCAGGTGATATTGTTAATACATAAAAATTCCAAAATGGGCTCTTGTTAACACTAAAACTTTATTTAGCTCAGTATTATAACTCTCTGACAATGGTCCACAGTGGAGGTCTAGGAAAAAATACAAGCACAAGTATGCAGCAATAGCTCCCCAGACTATCTGTCTAGTCTCAAACAAATTGCAGTTCTGGGACTTTCTGACTCAATGGGGATCTTTTCATACTTAATAGCCCGCTACAGATCTTTTTCCATGATTTAAACTAGGCACTTCTTTAGTCTCCCTGGGTTTTTAACATGTACTCTTGGGCAAGGAACTCCACAGATTAATTACATGAAGAACAGCTTCTTTTTCTTTTGAACCAGCACCTAAAGCAGTTTTTACCACACAGTTCTTGTGTTTAATCAGCTATTTGCCTTCTTTTTATCACTTGGAATTTTATAGATAAAGCCCAACAAGTGCAAATACTTGCTTCACACGAATAGAACTGTTTGGGTGCCAGCCTGCAGAATGATGGATCTTGATGTCACACACTTCATGATAATGCAGAAATGTAGAGAGAAATTGTGTGCAACAGAAATTAATCCACTGAAAAAACTGGTTGGTCTATCTGGCCTAAATAAATTAGCAGTCTTAAATAATACTTTATAAATTACTAGTAATCTAATTTTGCAATGGCACAGCACAAGCCATACCCTGCTGAAAGCAAAGAGTGTCTGCTATTGCTTTCAGTGTCTTTTTTTGCCTTGTGAATTTTCAAATTTATTTGTAATGATAAAAATGTGCTACAGCTATGGTGACATTCCAAACTAGCACTGCAAGTACCTTCTCTGGCACACTGTGCAGAAAAAGTCATACCAATATTTTGGTTTGTCTTTATTAATGGCTCTACATGTTCATTGTGGCCACAGCATCTTAATTTATGCTACTCTACTTTTCATAAACTTCTTGTGAAATTCATGATTAGAGTGATCATGACAGATATTACAGTATCATGCTGAGTATACCTCAAGGGATATTTTCACGGGTTTCAAAATTGTATTAAACATTTTCATGTTGCTTCACTCCTCACAAATAGTAGGAGCTAAGATTCTATTGAATCCTTGAAGATTATTGGAAAGAGATGTGGTCTTAAGACCTAGCCCAATAATTTTACAAGGGAATGGAATGTATTAATGCTAACGTTACTCTGGTAAACATTTCTGACATTGACCACATTATGCCTAGCAGATCAATATTTTTCAGCCACTTAATTACCTGGGTGACTGCATTTGCCAATTCGAACATAAATAAATGTCTTGCCTGATCAAATACTTTATAGGGGTTGAGAGACTTGCTTCAAAAATAGTGTTCTTGTCTTGAGAATTTGTAATGTTTCCTACAGCACTGATGACTTGACATTTTTTAGGTAAATTGATTTAATTTTTTAAGAATTTGTATTTTAGAAGTGACATTAAGGAGCAGTTAGCTGTACCATAAGAGAATCACTTGAAACAGTTATTTTTGGTCTGTGCTTATTTACGAATTCTCTTGAATTTAAACACACAAAAAATATAAAACATGGATAAATATAAAAGCAGGGCTGTCTCTGCAGGTGATGTCATTCTAAAGAAACTGGAATATGATAAACTGATGCAATCAAATAGGCAAAAAAAGTAAAAAGAAAAAAAAAAGAGCACCAGATCTGTTTCTTCCAGTAATGCAAAGAAATTTTAGCAAAACACTTGCTATTGTTTCCAGCTAATTAAAGAAAATTATAT
This sequence comes from Myiagra hebetior, assembly GCA_013397015.1. NCBI lineage: Eukaryota > Metazoa > Chordata > Aves > Passeriformes > Monarchidae > Myiagra > Myiagra hebetior. The sequence goes on along the minus strand of VWZQ01005199.1, from coordinate 5,200 downwards.
ATCTCCAGAAATGAAGGAAAATTTCTTTAGGGATATTTAAAATCTTATTACAGGTCTAGATCGTTACTTTGTAACTGATCCTATGAGAAAATAATCCCAGACTCAAGGATTTCCTAAATTTTTGTTGTTTGTTTAACAGAGAAGGAGACCACTGAGACTGCCGTGACTGTAATGCTATATAAAGCAAGACTCCTGGCTTTCAGAAGTAACTGGTTTCCATCCTAGCCTATTAAGCTTTATTACAGGAGTACATTTTACATTCAAATCTTACAGCAATGCCTACCAAAGCAGTACATTGTTAACAGAAGTGCAGAATGCAATAGGGAAATTTATAAGCTAATTTCAGAAAATGAAAACCAAAAAACCTCACCAGAAGAAGTTATCTTTATGCAAAATTGGAAATACTTGAGAAATTCCCATGATGCTGCCATACTTGCAAAATGGAATGATACTTTCTACTTCAAGTATTCCTTTCTTCTAGATGCATGCTGAACTTGGTAGAAGTACCAGGCACAAGGTGGACATAGAAAAGAATGACATTTCAAGACTTGCAAATATCTACACTCGCAGAAGAACTGTAATACCACAGCAATACCACTGCTGATATGTAAACATCACACCATAGCTTATGTTCCATTAGAAATGCTTATGTTTTGATGCAATTGTGCAATTTTTTAAGTCACAACATGCAGGAATATTTTTTTGTTTGTTTATGGTATTTGAAGTTGCAGTCAGACTGCTCTGCCTACTTTTGCAGTCTGTTTTAAAAAGGGAAAGATTTGAAATTGTTCAGAGCAGAGTTACTGGAACGGTGTGTAGTCTGCTCTGGGAAACGTTGACATCTAAGAACAGTCAGCAAATTGATTTATCAAATAAGATAGTTACATATTAAATGATAATAAGAACCAATGCCTAGATGAACCAATGTACCCTGAGGGCACAAAGCATTGAATATTTTTCTAAAGGCACTGTCTCTCCTGTCTACAAAAAGACAAGATAAAAGTCCTTTTGTATGATATTCAAAGCCAAGGTGAAAAACTGCATCTGAAAATATTTGCTTGACTTACATCCTATAACAGAGCAAACTTCAAGCTGGTATGAAGAAGTATCTTAGAATGTACAGAAAGACTTTAGTAATCTTCCTAACATGCAGAAAAACTGGACCTGTGAGGAAAGCAGAATAATTTTAACAGATCCTTTCCCCTTTTAAAATTAGAGAGCTCTGAATTTTATCTAATGACTGAAGGGTTTGACTGGGGTGTTTTATACTAAACCGCACTTCTGAAATCTCCCATTCTCACTGTTCCTATCCTCCCACCTTCAGGAAAGACTAATCAATGAGACACTGAAATTGCTTAGTTAGGCTGAATGTAAAATAGGTTTGGTTTTTTTTTTTTCTGCTGGGAATTTCCACAGATGCAACTCTTTTCCCCGTTCTGCAATAAAACAAAACAGAGACTTTTGAAATATCACATGACTTGAACACAAAACAATGTTTCTTTCACTCAACCAAGAAAAAATTGCATCTCTTGCAACATTTCTTTTTTAAGTTGAAAAAACCCCAAAATATTAACATTCATTTAGGTTCAAAGAAAGTACGTATGAAAAGATAAAATGTAAAGTATAGTTAAAAATGCCTCATCTAGCTATTTCTCTGAAGGGAACTGACATATGAATTCAAGATTAAATACTTTTTTGAAGGATATGGAAAAATTTGTCCCAGAAATACCTATGTAGGATTCTTCTGACTTGCTTAACAACTTTTACACTGTCTGAAGATTTACTGGCAGGGAAATATGACAGTTGAGAATCAGTGATTCTTTTCAAAACACATGTGGTTTTGAATTTGCTTTAGAGGAACCCAAAGGGCATAACATAATTTCTGACATTTTTTTCTTAGTCATTTCCCTGCCTGGCTAGGATAGCTTTGTGAATTGAATAAGAACAGGAAAAAAATTATTGTGTTTCTCTTTGTGAAGGTCTAGTGGTTGCAGAAGACCTTATACACCACTTTTTTTCTAATACGTACTTTTATTTTAGAATACCATATGCAGAGTTGAATTTTTTACCTTCCTTTGGTTTCTTCACTACGTATGGAATGTAGATCTGTGAATAATATTTACAGTTATAACTGCAAGAAGCATTTTTAATTTTTTTTTTTTTTTTGTGTGTGTGCGGAGTTGGGGTGGTATTCAAAAGGATCCTTAAAGAGTAGTAACTACAGATATTTCACACTTTGCTTTGCTTCATTTGATCAAATGTCCTGGCCTCAGCAGCCACAGCAACACTAAGGGAAAGGAAACCAAAACCAGCTTTAAGTACAAAGGTATTTTTTTTTAAATGCAATGTATTCGACTGTTTTAAAATGCAATGAATTCTAGTGTTTCACTTTCTCACTATCATCTGACTCATTGATTGATCTGTTTTACTGCAAACTGTGATTCCTAACAGTTGCCTGAGATGTTCCTCTTTCTTTCTGCTCAATTATCTCATGGTGCTGGATATTGCTAAGGACTATCAGTTTTCTTTGAGGGTAACCTTCAAATGCAAATGGATTGTTTGCTAGTGTAATCATTAGTATTTAGAGACCTTGAAAATACTCTGCTTTATTAAAATATAGCAGTAGCTATTGCTTCAGGCAAGCAAAGACATTAATAAGTTTTGAGCACTATGAACTGAGAGAATATTGAACGTTCAAACATGCTATTGGAGGAGTAATGCTCTCTATATTTTTTCATAGTGAGCCTTAGGCTTGCAGCACTGAAATAGAGTGCAGGTGAAGATATGATTGACATGGAAGGTGACAGCTTAGGTCATTGTGCCTCAGACAACTGAAGGATGGTCATGTTCCTCATGCAGAACAATCCACCTTTTTATTACAGGGAGGTAAAGAGATGTAACAAACTGTCACATTCCTCAGTAAAAGTTACCCAGACACAACTGCTTTGTTCCTTTCTGAATGGAGTCATGGAGTCACAGCATAATTTCATGTTTGTGCCTTCTTTGGGAGTGTTGAATATTGAATAGCTTCTCTACTATAATTGGTTTGTGTATGAGTGTTAAAAAGCTTCAACTAAACTGTATTTATTGTAGGTGAAATGAAAACAGGAGAGCAGGCACTTGGGTAGATTTTATTGTTAGGTTCAACCCAGATTTATGGGTAAATAGACTGGAAGGAAACCGTTAAGGTGCTACAGCTCTTATGCCTTTCTCAAAAGGTATATTAGCTGTCTGAACAGCTCATATTCCCTCTGCAAAATAACATATGCACAATATGAGTGTTGTGCATCTAGATCAACCCATAAAATTTAAAATACTTTGTGAGTCAAAGTGGATGAAATTTATTAGAATGGGTTCTGAAAACTTTCTAATGTCTTAAACAAAGTCTTTGAACATTCAAATGCTTGAAAATTCATACAAAGTTCCACCCAAATTCCATGTATGTGCATGTATAATTCAGCATCCTGTTCCTGGGCAAACTGAGTTAGTACATTTTGCAAAATTTAGTTCTGTGCTTTTTTTTGGTTTTTTAAACTTCAGCTTCCCAGAAGTGAGTGTATGTTCCTTGACAGAAAGTCAGCAAGCTGTCAGACAGAGTACACTTTATGAGAGCAATATGGTTTCATTTTGCAGAAACATTCTTGAGAATTTTAAGGAGCTGTCAAAAGGAATTCACTTTATTACTGATTAACATTAAAGTCGGAACTGAAGCCACATAAAATAAGTCCAGGAAATAACAAAAAACCAACAGTTCTTCTGTCTTTCATTTTGACAGCATTGTGGGAACACACTGTATTGCTTCTGTTTTGCTGTTGGAGTTTAGACTTGTGTAAGAAATTTGCAAAGTTTTGGGCAGACTGAGTGTAGTTCTTGAAACTTAACATATGCAAATGAGAAATAAAGATAACAGCAGTCAGTGATTCTAAGAAATACATGATCATATAAGGTAATGCTGTGTGGTATTTTAAGTACATGGATAAGCCTATTTGATTAATCACCTACATTTATATATAACATAAATACACATATATGTGTAGAAGCTTAGGCACAATGATTTATTTAATGACAAGTATAAAATAAATAAATGAATAAGCAAATAAATAAATAATTGCATTTTCTTATGTGAGCATCTGATATTATTAAAAAGATTTATGGAGAATATAAACCAGCTAGGGGGACGAAGTGGACTCCATTTAAAAGTTATGAAGACCTATGGGAAGTATATTCAGTAATGTTGATAGTATTTGTTATATTTGTACTAACATGCACAAGTACTAACACAAATTTTAACAAAAAAAGTGCATAGGGAGAAGATATCAGCAATTAATCTAAGGCTCAGTTTTAGGTCTGATGCTAATTTGTTTGTCATTTTCTATTTTCACAGGTAACATTCTACAAAGTGTTTTTGGTTTTATTTATTAATGCTCCTGTTCCTTTATAGAATTTAAAGATAAATAGATTCTGACATTTCTAATAATAAGCTTAAGAATAATCAATATATATTTTCAGGGATTTTCTTAGAAATCTGTTTCTGATATATTTATGGAGACAAGGAACATATTTTTAAAATTAAACAGCAAATGCTAATGCAACTCTATTTTTTAAAAAATTCACAGAGAACTTGGAGAGCATGTGATGCTTTGAAGCCACAGAACAGAATTATACAAATGAAAATGGAACCGTATTAGAAGTTTTTCTAATGACAGTGGTATGATAGTGGACTAGTTATATGTTCATGCCTGTAAAATTTGATACTAAATAGGAGTAATTCAGTGCCTGTCCTTTCAGCTACCATTTGGATCTCATTATCCCGGAATCAAAGTGTTTAAGTGTTTTTCAGCATAGAGATTGCAATATTTTTTCTTTTCTTTTTCTTTTCTTTTTTTTTTTAAACATACAGTTGGTATTAAAAGCCAAATGTTATACTGAGTTGTTTTGGCCTCAAAGAAGGTAGGAAGATTAATTGACTGCTGCATGTGATCTGTAACTTCTCAGTAAAATAGAGATTTCATTGAAGGCTGGAGCTCTCTGAACTATCTACAGAATTCCGTAATTTATCTTCTATTTAATGTAGTTGCGTGAGAATAATAAAAATAAGGAAATAATCCTATGCAAAATATGCTGAAGCATTGTATCAAGAAAGGCATTTTTATATATTAAAATTTAGATATGTGTCTATATATATGTGTATGTATATGTC
>VWZQ01005179.1:51223-133857 GCA_013397015.1 Myiagra hebetior | reverse complement strand
AGAAAGAAAGAAAGAAAGATTTTAATAATTAGTTTTTTAATTTTTACCTTGTATTCGATTTATTTGATGCAGTTCTGTCTTGTTTTCAATTTTTTAGCCAAACTGGGGAAATGCTTGTTTCAAACTAATTTGGGTAGATTTTTTTCCAAATTGTGGGAGGAGAATCAGGGAGGCAAGGAATAAGCAAAACTTTATCTGCTCAAGACTTTAAAAAATTTTTTTATTTGAACATTGGCAATTTTCTAAACAAAGTTGTCACTTCAAAATAAAAACAAATTATTTCTTTTAGGAAAAAAGTTTAAACTTTTCTGAAATTAAAAAATCCACAAAAAGAAATTTACTACAACCACAATAAAATTTGTCTAATGATAAAACCTCTTTTATTTTTATTTTTTTCTTCTTTAGCAAAACATATAATAAAGCCCTCAAAAACTGCTCTACTTCTTTCGGTTTTAGTTTCAACTCCTGGCTGACAACATCTTTTTTGCTAATCTTACTGTTGTTAGAAGTTTCCTTGTCTTTTTCTTTCCCCTTTTCACCTTTCTTTCCTCTTTAACTTTTTTCCATGCTTTTTTTCTTATAAACGCAAGTTCTCAAAGAAAAATTAATGAAGGTATCAAAGAAGCCACAGAAAGTCTGTCAACACTATAGAGCAGCACAACAGACACGGCTCTGCGTTAGGCTTCTCCTTCAGCTCAACTCATCCATTAGCTGCAGTGAGAAGAATATGGTGACTCAGAAAGGACTCCTGGAGGGCTGCTTGCAGGGTAAACCAAAGGGGAAAGCTAGTGAGAAAGTAATATCTTTATTGAAATGTTCTCAGTCACATTGTTTCCATTGTATTCAGCAGAGTACTGTCGTCTTTGTCTTCTGTACAATATCACATTGTCCTTTCACACCATATCAGGTTTACACCCTGCCAGGCAGCACAGAGCTGTCATCCATCCTCTTCCTGCATAAGCAAAAGAGGTTTAAGTTCGGAAATACTGCTGTACTACAGTATCTATCTGTTATTTTGAGAAAATCCAAATATAACTGATTCTAAGAGAGGATCCCTCATAACAGTCTGTTTTCCCTATGTTTTCTCTTGAGCTGCGCTACTCTGTAGCTCAGGTCTTTGCTGGGCTGCATTCCTACACCTCATTAAGCCTGAGTCTAGCAAATGGTTCCTGTGAGGCTTGATGTGTGCAAGAATGTCCCATGGAAATAGATGGAGTTCAGCTATGGTGTTCAGAAGAGCTTCAGTGCAAAGCCAAAGCAACAGACATCAGTGCAAGATTATTCCTCATTGCCTTTTCATTTTTTTTTTTTCCCCACCCTTTCCTTGGTACAATGACCTAATTCAGATACTGGAAACATTACAGTAGAGACGTCATAAACTATAGAAATCTCACCTCTTATTTCCTGTCCTTTTTCAAGTTTGCAGAAAGTCTGTAAATTATGGTAACATCTATGAAAAATAAAGATGTTTTCAATATCAAAAGAAATTTAATAATAAAATTCAAGGTACTGTTATTCATTTTGGTTTTGCAGTAAAGATTGTGTAAAATGGGGGTGCAATATTATTGTTTCCTTTTAAAATTTATCATAACCCACCCAGCAAGTTCGATTCAATCTGGGATCCATTTATGTATTTTTCCGTTTTGGACTTCTTGGCTGTCCAAATGGAGTTTCAGGAGCCTACACTTAAGCTTCTGTTCGTTTATAGCTTGGTCTTAATTACAATATTATTGAATTGTTGCAATCAAAAACTCCATTGTTATGACTAGGATGGATGTGGGGATCAAAAAGCAACCTTAGGAAAAAAACTAGAGAGATTGTTGTTTAACCTCATAAACTGAAGGCGGGAGGAAAATGTGTAATGGACCTGTATAAAAGCATGGCAGAGATGAATTCTAGGGTCAGAGAAGGCATGCTTAAGCTCAAGGACACTGCTGGCCCAGAAAAAAAAAAAAGGACATTAACTGACTAAATTTAGGCTGGAAAATGTTCCTTTGATGTTAAGAATATTCTGCTAACAGTGTTCTGGAATTGTCTTTTAATGTTAGCAGCAGACTCAAGCCAAACCCAACTCATTAGACTTTGAATTGCTTTCTGAATGGGAATAAACAATCAGCTTGCAAGAGCAGAGGTCTTCTTTGGAGGCAGCTTCTTTTTCTGTATTCAATTTAATTATTTTTTTATAACAAAAATTGTAAAAGTTTGTAAATTGGGAGCTTAAAACATTTTTCTTTAAGACACAGTATTCAGAAATTTATGTAACAGTAATGTGAATGAAAAGATTTGCTGAAAGAATGCATGATTGTTTGGAGTTTGTTTCTGGCATTATATAAAATAAATCTTGATTGTATGATATCTTTGTATCGCTACATTCTTGTGTGATTGCTCTAGATATAACTGGTAAGCCACTGAAAGTCATCCTTGGAAAATACAAAGGACATTTATGCTCCTTTCAATACACCATGTACTTTATCCAAAAACAGACTCTTGCTATGACACAATCTCCTAGATGTGCTGTGGTTTGTGGTCAGAGTTTAGTAGCTTTGGATTGCAGCCCAAGGTGCATTGAAACAGTTTAGGTGTCACAAATACTACCCTGTTTCCAAATAAAGATTAGCTTCCCTGTGCTTCTCACCTTGAAACCTTTGGAGATGTGACCTTTTTGAACTAGTTTGTGTGCAAGGATGATTTTTCTGGTACACCACATAGCTTAACATAGGACTTGCTTTTTGCTTTTAACTAGTAAAGTCTACAATACCCTATGCATTGCTGGACAGTCCATTATTCCTGAGTCAAACATGTGCGTTTCTCTGGACTTTGTTGTGCCTTTTTTCAGGTTCTGATGTGTAACAGTTCACTTTTGGAAGTCTTTGTTGTATGCAAAGCTTGTTTAGACTGGGATAAAACTTCCTTTCTTATGTTTTTTTGGGGTTTTTTTGCTGCTTCTTTATCTCAGCTGAAGTGGCAATATTTTATGTGAACTGCAATATGTGGCCTGCAAAATTCCATGAATATATGTAGAAAGTCAGGTTTTCTGAATTTCAAAGAACCAATGAAAACCTGCCACTTGAAAGCCCAGATATTGAAAAGAAGCATTTGTGCCTGGGTCAGGGGAGAGTTTTAGTAATGTACAGATGGTAGCTATGGAAACAATATCTGAGTTTGCCTAGATGGACATGAGAAACATAAATAATGAACAAACCATACCAAATAAATGTACATGCTGTGCTGAGCGGAGGTAAAACAAATTCACTAAGAAATCATAGAACTGGCAGCTGCACATTTATTTCTGTTCAGTGTGTGTACAGTGAATAAAATCTTAGCCAAGGGCTGGGTTGCACATCTGCCTTGACCCTAATGCTGCAGGCTCCAACATAAACACTAAAAAAATCAAACCCTGTTTCATGTCTTCCAGCATAGCACACAAAGACCATTGGTCTCTGGAGTGATTTTAGTAAGTACAACTGTCCTTGCTTACAATGTTTTCAGCTTTTCATTTTCAATGGCTGAACTCTGACCTAGCAGATAAAAGCAATTTTGTATGTGTGATGTTAGGTAAATGGAGCTAGATAAAAAGATTTCAGGCTGGTCCCTCTTTATTTGTCTGCTTCATGTTACTTTCACAGGAAGATGTCTGCTGAGAAATCCCACTGCAAACTTTGCCTCATCCTACCAGCAGAGCTTTATGTGAGGTGTCCAGACTCAATGACTTTCAAGGGCTAATTCAGTGCAAAGTATAAAGTAAGAGGCAAGACCTTTAATACAATCTTTCATCTTTTCAGTTTAGCTTTGGTTGAACAACAATAACTATGTTTCTATATTAAGCTTTTTACTGTCTGTTTTTGAATGGCTTTTTCCATTATTGCATATTCAGGCGTGGAGAGATTGATCTGTATTCTGTAAATAATCTCATTGCCATACCTTATTTGATGAACTACACGATCAAAATAGTTGATAAACTATTTCAAAGGCTTTAATTTGGGGAGTTAAGGGTGTATTTGTCTCACTGAGCAGAAAATAAAGATGTTCAGCAAGTGTTAACAAAAATGTGCTGCTTGTAAAATAAAGTGCTCTCTTTCCACATATGTAAATTATTCAGAAATACAGAGAAGCAAAAAATAAAAAATTTTAATGTTGGTGGTTGGGACACTTTACCCAGGAAGTGGCATCACATGAGTTACTGTGTCTAGGCTGTTTTTTATGCATACTTACATATTACTACAATGTGCAAAGGGATGAATAAAGGAGATTGAAGCACCCATGTAATCACTAGAATATCCAGATAGCTGTGCTGGAGATGGTGGCCTCGTGTCATTTGGCAAAAACTGCTTGTATTTCATTGTAGGTGACTGCGTTAAACCACTTCCCTCCATTTTAAAATAATCAAATCAAACTTATTTCTGAACAAATCTTTCCTAGTTTGGCTTGAATTTGTAAAAGTTTCAAGCTGAAACTTTTATGAAACATTTTATGGAAATTTTGTGGTTTATGAGTAAGTTTTGCCCAGCTCTCATCTGTGTCCAGACCAAAGCACACTTCAATGTTCTCAACTCAAGCATCATCCTGCACACATAAGAATAAAGAACTGTCTTTTTAATACAGGTGGACAAGTCAGCCTCTAAAAAATGTTCAATGTGCAGTCANAGCCTCTAAAAAATGTTCAATGTGCAGTCATTCTCTAACACTAATATTTCCTGGATGATCTCTGACAAAATAGAAATCTCTGAAGAGAAAATTTTATAGTTCACTGGTAATCATAATAGCAGGGCTCTTGTTCCAAGAATGGGGGCCTAATTACCTTCTGAAATTCAAAAAGTCAGACTGTAGTATATTTTACATCATGTGCTAAAGTTATTTTAAGATATGAGCAATTTCAATCTTTTTTTAATAAAAGCTTTTTGCATGGCACTTTAGCAAATCTGTGTATAAGTGGGTTTCCAGAATCACTTACTTTCTTGGCATTTATTCAGGAAGATGCAAGTTCTGTTAACTGGCAGCTATATATAGATGTTATAAATGCACAGATATAATTTAATTAACCATTGGGCTGATTTTTTTTTTCTTTTTAGAAACATCTTTAAAATAAACTAAAATTCTGTGCATCATCTTTGAGGTAATTTTAAATAAGGCTAACTTACAATCCCTGGGACAATGCCTGCCTAGACCAGCCTTTAAAAGTTTGATCCGTATGAATTATTGTTCTCTATTTAACAACAAAATCAATTAAAAAAATACATCCTTAATTTTTTTTGTTTTCACTTATGAGAAGATTGAGAAATAATTAACAGAATGGTAATGGTGGAGACACTAAAAAAAGTCTGAATAAATTACTGAATACTGCAATAATTTTCACTGCTTGCAATGCTTCAAAAACAATCACTCTCTCAAGGGTCTTATCCTGGTCCCTTTCAAGCTAATGGAAGTTCTTCTATTAATTAAATGAAAACCAGCACAGACACAAGTTAAAATGAACTTGTTAGCTGGAGTGTCACTTTATATTCTGCCTCTGCAGAGCTTAAATTTGTTGCCTACCAAAGGAAATTCTCTTCATTTGCTTACTACATTTTAACTGGAAAGTATGTGAAAAGCAGTATTTTATGTTTTAGTGAGAAACAGCCTTGCCTTGTGCTTACTTTGGTTTAATCCTCCTATGACTGTGCCACTGTGGGAGGTAAATTCACAGGTTTTCCAGATTAATTCAGTCTCTTACCTCTGACTTGTTGCTGACTATTAAGCTTTGGGTCACCAGACTCCTGGCTTGTCTGAAGTCACTATCTCCATCACACTACCTAAGCTGCATGCTTTCTGAACATTTTGGCTTTAATTTTCTAGTGTTCGGCACACCTTTAAAAAGACATCTATCAAATATCTTATAATGACTCAGTGTAGAAATGGATTTAAGATCATTCCAGGCAGACAAGTACACAGCCATTTCTCAGTGTGATGGGCTGCCTGCTAGAGGCTCACCCTGCTGAGCTCCCACTCCTCCTCTTCCACAGGATGGGAGAGTAAAATAAGAGGGGGGGGGAAAAAAGAGCTTGAGGATCAAGAGAAAGACAGGGAGATCATTTACCGAGGGATGTAGGGGGTTGGGGTGCTGCGATCAGTTCGTACCAGCCTCTCTAGGCCGCTCCCGCTCTCTCTCGCTGTTCCCCTGCTCCGGCGGGGGTTCTCCAGGGGAATCTGGCGGCCGGAGCCCCTCCTGTTCCTCCTCCTGCTCTCCTTTCGGGGCTGGCAGGGCCTTTCCTCTCCCTTTTCCCCTCACGCCTGCCGGCCTGGCGCTGAGGGGCTTGGCTGTGCCTGGCTATGGCCGGCACGGGGCAGCCCGGCCTCGCCTCGCCCCGTGGACAGCGCTGCGGCCCCTGCCAGCCCCTGGACACCTGCAGCTCACACGCTCCTCGGGAGACGTGCAGGAGACACCGGGCAGGCACGGCGGAAAGCGGCGTTGCTGCCCCAGGCAATTTCCTTCGGATAGAGGAGCACAGCGGCCTCGGCAGCTCTGAATGCTGCACACACGAGACGCAGCGTTGTAATTGATTTGTGACTAAAGTGACACGGTAAAACGTCGATTTACAGAGGTAATTGCACGCTGTAAATAGTCCAAAGAGTTTTAGTAACCGTGACGATTACCACAACGAAAAGCTAAACAAATGTTAGCAGTTGGAAAAGTAAACCAGTGGGCGCCGCTGGGTTGTGAAGAGGCATTTAGGAAGGGGGGTCACCTGTCCCTGGCAGCAGCGTGGCCCTGGTGCCAGCACCTGGGCCCACGGACTTTGGTGTTTGTCAGTGGAAATGTGCTGCTGCTTCCCGCAATGCAGCATGGCAGCAGTTTCCTGTCGGCGGTGGCACAGAGTACTGTGGAGCCGTAGAAATATAAAGTATATGTTAAAACACTCCTTCGGTGTAGAGGCAGGCTAGCAGTGGTAAGTATAGGGATTTATAATTAGGTGGTGCTTGTTGCGGTGAAGGAAAACTTACATATTTCAGTATTTTTATAAAATTTATCAAAGGTTTCTGTCTTTATAGACATGATTCAGAGATCTGTGCCCCTGGCTGTATACAATGCTGATTTATGCAGTGTATGGTTTTGGGGGGCCAAAGAAGCTTTGCTAATGATCTTGTTTAAGGTGTGGGTGTACTTTGACCTTAATGATATTAATCCAAGGGATTAGCACGATGAAGTTCTGAAGTTCCTTAATATACCTACTATGCTACATATTGAAGAACAAGAGATAAGTAAGTGGATAATGGGGGACAGGACAGGATACAACAAAACCTACATGTTAACAAACTCCATTAGGACTTTCAAAAAGCCTTTAAAAACATGCTTCCTTCCCTCAGAAGCACAGAGAAGCCAAGTAGCCTCGCTATGGAAAACAAAATGTTATTTTTGAATCTGCGAACGATTAGTTCAAATAACAAAAAAATGAAGTGATCAGTGTTTATCCCACTAAAAAGCTACCATCAGAAGTACACAACTCACCCTCGAATTATTATACTTTTTTTCCAGCTTTTATTTATATGCAAAGACAACAGAATTAAGCAAGAGTTCATATGAAAAAATTTCCCAAAGTTATGAAAGATCTGTCTACACTGTAATGTAAACATTGAAGTACCTGAGGTAGCTTAAAATAAGCACTGGAACACTTCAGTGGTGATAAAATGGCAGCTTATCAAGAACTGTGAATTTTCCTTCCTATGTTTCTCAGTCAGAAACAACCAGGGATGATAGATGGGTATGGGCTTCAGAGTAGAACAGATGACACCTTTGCTCTGAGTATCCTGGCTCAGTCCTTTGAAAGAAGGTGAGATGTCTCCCTACTTCAGTGAAAATTCCAGCAATTTAAGGGGTACCATGGCTTGGAAAATAAAGCAATCAAACAGCCAAATAGGAAAAAAACCCTAACAACCAAAGAAACCAAAGAACCAGACCAGACCAAACCAAACAATCCCCCAACCCAAAAACACCCCGCCCCACAAACTCCACTGTTTGCAACATTTGTACATTTAAAAGATGAGAATCCAAAACACATGATCTATTTACGTGCTTTGCAAGAGTATAAAAAGTTGCAATAATAAGTAAGAAAACAGTTTGGAAAGGGATCCTTATCACCGTATCGGTTGTGTTTAGAGGATAAGCCAGCCTTTACTGTCTGAGGTCAGGAGGAAGCTTTTCATGTTCGGGCAGCTCTTCCTATGGCCACCTACTGAGTAGACTTTGCTGCACCTCTCACTAAGTCAGCTGGGACTGCCCACAGTTGAAGAGAGGATACCAGGGTGTATGAACCACTGGTATCTATTTGTATTGGCGCTTTTTTCCCGTAAAGCTCAACCAGAGAAACTGAAAGAAGTGTGGATTGGGGAGCTCAAGTTGAGGTAAGAGACAAGGTTGATGTTGCAGAGAGATTATTCCACCACATCAGCTTCTGGATTGAAAATGTCTGTTAAGATGTTGGGGTTTGTTTGGTTTTTGTTTGGGATTTGTGTTTGTTCAGTTTTTTGTTCAGTTTGGTTTGGTTTTTAAAATCTTTTCTTGTATGTTACTGTCTCTTTGCTACCTATATCTTTTATTTCTTTTTAAAATTTTTATAATAAAAAACTTTTTATTAGTAGAATGCTGTGCCAACTATAGAATTTTAATATGCCTTCAAGATAAGGCCCTGACAAGGTCCCATGTATATCAAATACAGCTGTTTCCTAAATCCAGTCATTCCTGCCTTGTTGTTTTCTAGTAATTACCTTATCTACAAGAAATACTGTACTCCTGTATTGTACCCCTGAGTATACTAAGTCTTTCTATTAGCTTGCCTGCTGCTGAGACATCTCAGAGTTTTTGGTGTGGGATTGTTTTTTTTTTTTTTAAATAATATATTTTGTTCATCTAAGTCGTATGGGCATCACCAGTATTCCCACTGGTTTAAGAAAGGTTTTGCTGTATACACTCCTTGCCTCCCGTGAGGTCTGCCTCTGGATATCTGAGGTTAGGGCTTGCTTGCATACTCTGGAGTTTCATCAGTCTTAAGATGAGATGCCCAAAGTTGGCATTCTGGCTGATAGTAATTTTTTCAGAGCTTTTCCTGGGAGATCTATGTCTGTTTCTGTCATTTAGTCCCTGGATTTTTGAGCAATTACTCTAAGAATTAATGTAATATCAGCAAATTAACGCAGTCTCTCTCGGAGGCCTTTTTGCCTCCAGCTGCAACATAGTTCTGGCAGGTTTTTTTAAATGTCCCCGTCTCTGGAAATGTGGGGCTTAATTTGTGTATTTGTTCTATATCACTTGAGTATGTTATAATTTTCAAGGTCATCTTGTTCTATTTCTGGCTCCACTCCAATAAAACTCCTAAGCATTCATTTGTCTTTAGGTGTTTAAGTATTTCTATTGTCTTTCACATTGTTTTGATGCCTTCACATGAAAAGGAATCTACTTCCTGGATTAAATCTGTATTTCTCTGTATTTCTTCCTGGATTAAATCTCTGTATTTCTCATCTTTATTTCTCAGATGCAGTGATATGCTGTCTTCCCTTTGCAAATACAGGGTCTCTGTCATGCTTTAAGGAAAACATAAATACATTTTCTGTAAGAACTCATTTTGACATGGTTTGCTTTCTTCTCTGAGTAGAACAGATCAAACCATGCAGAAATCAGATTGAAAGCCTGATGGGGACATACTTCTGCTTGCAGTAGTAGTAACCTCTTGTCCCTCCAGCCACTTGGTTCTTTCACATTGTGGACTCCATGTCCTTCTGTTCATCTGCGATAACTATTTTTTCTTCTCTTTTTCCTAGTAAACATTTCATTCCAAGGATAACATTGGCATAATAGTGAAAGTGAGATACACTGTGCAATTTCAGATGTGTAACTTCACCTAAATTTTATAGGTTTTATGTCATAGCTTTCCCCTGACTTTGCTCATGTTCACAGTCAGTCCTATATAAGACTTTTTGAAAATGGAAGAAAAATTTCTGATTCTATTCATGATCCTTTTCCAAGCCTTTTGGCATGCAGTGATTGCTGCTTTCCATACTACAGGGGTGAAAAAGCAGCTTCTGTGCTCTGTCTTCTACTGATTTTTCATTGCAAAGATGACTAAAGAAATGCCAAATATTTTAAGATTAATTAGTTTTAAAAGCCCGACAGCCTCTGTATCAATAAAATATTAGTTTTTCACTAAGTATGTTGCAGTTCAAAGACTTTTATGCAATGTCTCTCTATCCTATGTTTCTAAAACGGTGAAGCATGAAACAACCCATTCTGAATGAAGGTGGATGACAAAATACCATTTGCATTTATAGCATGACTATTTTTAGGATTTCCTATTAGCTTATGGGTTTTAATTTTTCTTTAAAGGCCTATGAAAGATACATTGCCAGCTACATTACTTTCCAGATAAGCAAAAGCATGAGAAGTCATATGTTAGTATTTTCAAATGTAAATGTGGGATATCCTCTGGGCAGCTAAATTAAGATATCTGTTCATCTTCTGCTTTTCAATATAGGCATTTTTACTTTTGCTATTCATTTCTGCTAGTGCTGGAGGTAGCTGTTCCAAAGCTGTAAAAGTCTAAAGAAAGTGCAAGGAAAGAAGAAACTGGTTCCAGAAAGTGAAGAAAAGAATGTGTCAGAATTTTTTTTCATGATATTACTCTGTTTGAATAATAGCATTGCTTCATTTCAGTAATTAGTAATTTAAAAGTTCATTACAAGAAATAAATGTTTGGATACTGCAGCATTATGTGCTCTGATGACATAATGATTGCTAGCAATTCCTAGTAGAGTGACTTGTTCCTAACATATTGACCTTTTATACCTCTTGAAAACAGGTTAATGGGATACCAGCTGTATTTGTGAACCTCTTAGAAAAATTGAGATTAACCCACAGTAAACACAGCTTCTCTCGTAGCATTTGAACATCTGTCAGAGGTTCTAGTTGGAAGTCACAAACAAAAGTACTCCATATTGACTTGTGAACATTTCTACAATCCAGGACACTGTAAGAATGTTGTGTCACTTGAAGTGATAAAGAATGCCAACTGTATTTATTTTCTGAGGGCCCTCCTTGCCAGACTGAGTAATGCCTTGTTATACATTCTGCATTTTGTGTTCCAAAGTCCACATGGTGTTCCTTGTTCCAAGTCCTGAATCCTGGACATGCTGCGGGCAGAACAAATTTTTATTACCCCTTGGTGTGATCCTTAGCTAAAAGAACAGGGTAGTTTTAGATGACAGAGACAACCATTTCAGTGCAATTGAAAAGGAAATGGTGTTTCTTTGTGTTTCTTTGCCTGTTTCATAACTCAAGCTTTGTTTCTGGTGCAGGGTAAAGGTGAGCCTTTAACATCTTTGAATGAACATCAGTGGAAAGCTTATCATAAAATCTGCCCTGAGTATAGCTCTGTATAAGACACCATCTGATCTTCAGTAAACACACAAGTGTAACTAGCATAAATTAGTGTTTGAAGTTTCTGAAGTAATTTCCTTCATCCTTTTCTTAAATAACTTGGCCATGGATGGTCCATCAGTTTAAATGATAGAACAAAAGGTCCTACAGCTACAAAACAAACTATTTTGGCTTGCTTCTTGGGTGGCTGCTTATTGTTTTAAAAGACAATGGGAATTGTCATAGTGTTTTGGATTATTTTCATATATTTATTGAATATTTATTCTAAGGAATACTTCAGTTTTGTATTTTGAAGTTTAATACTACTTACATTTTAAAGAAATTCTCTGGTACTTTTCCAGTTTTCTGTGACATCTTCTAACCGCTTGCTCTCAAAATCCTTTTAATTTTTATTTGTGAGCTGAGTAAACAATCTGGAAGTCATTGATAGACAATAAAAATGGCACCCCACAATGCTATTAAAAAGAAAAAAAAAAAAAGAAAGGGCGACAGACACTATTATCTTGTCTATGTTTGACATACTTTTCTAAAATTTCCCACAATTACTGGCTCAATTTCAGCTCTACTGGGGGTAAAAAATGTAGAAATGTTAGTATACACAGGGCACTGATGTGAGCTGGTGTTTTGGATCATCCATTGTTATTTATTGCTATTTATTACTTGTGTATTACAGTTTCTGGGACACAGCCTCATGGATCAAGTATTCCATTGAGCTTGGCACCAGGCCAGCTCTAGAGAGCAAGACTGTCCCTGCCACACTGGGTTAAAACACCGTAGTTAAACTGCTGATGAGCCGTGCATGTCGAAATGTCTCTTTGGTTAGCAGAAATGCAGAGGCAGACCGACACAGCTCCCAGGAAATTAAAATACTAGTTTGTGCTTTCAGAACAACTTCCATGTGGAGGATCAAGGCAGTTATGGATATTTGATTCTACTCACTACTACAATATAAGTATTTTAGAAATAAACATAAAAGTTGTGGTGGGGTATGAAGGACACTTACCATGAAAGACTTAGTCATAGTAGGTTTTATTCCCTACTGGCAGATGTAGCAATAACTTCTCCTTCCGGTATCTTTATGTAGGTTGCTGGAGAGCAGGGGAAAATAAATTTCAAAGAGGTTTTATCTTTCTTGTGAAAATTGCTCTTAGACAAATATATCACTGTATACCCTGCTATAGTCTCTGCTTTGGCAGGTCAAATTCACCCCTAAGCAGAGGCGACCAGATTCAGTAGACACATAACACGTAAGGAACTGTGAATGTAATTTGTTAAACTATAAATCTTACTATGTTCACAGTAGCATAGAATCTGCTATTACTGGAGAACTGAACATATTTTGACTAATCTGAGATCAAGTTGTAGCCTTAAAACCTCTTTCTTGTTCTGATTAGTTTTGACCAGAGGAAGTTTATTTCATTTATTTGTTTAAATGAGCCTTTCTTTCAGAGGAAGGTGTTTCATTACCCTTTGAGAACAGGCACATGTGCCAGAATAAATATGTTTTCACCTCTGTAGATTTTTCCTAGGGGGAAAAGGTACTGTCTTTTCTTTGTTTTTGAGAATAGATGAGATTTCCATAACTGTAAGAAGACAATAATTCGTGGGCACCTTGAAGTACTGGTTTGTCTAGAAATTTAGCTGGTAACAAACTGGAGTGGCATAATGAATTAAGTTAGTACAGTATAACATATTAGCCTGGACCATTTTTACTTACTCTGAATTACGTTAGTTCTTGATAATGATTGGATTGTTTCTTCTTCGGCACCAAATGCAGCATTGCTGGGAATTCACCACGTTGTGTAACGGGATTAACATTTATTTATGGATTTCATTCATCAGTACTGAAGTAATTTCCCAAAGGCATTTTTGAATGCTTTATTATTATTATTGTATCAACTTTCCATTGTATCATCATGATATTTTTGGTAGGGAGGTGGCAAGTATGCAGGCATTTCAAAAGAATGCAGGAACTCGGAGCCGCACTGGAAGGCTTTCATTTGTCATTTTTTAACATTTCCACTCTGCCCTAGGTATTAATATTTCTTGTTATCAATTGTAATGGGTAAATAAACTGCTTTTAATTAATTTCTAGTTGTTTCATAGTTTAGACAAAAGAGAGGAAGTGCTCTTGCTGGATTTCTTGAGAGTAGGACAGTGACTGGGATCTTCATATGATCTCTGTAGAAGTGACATTTAGAAATTCTAAACTGGTAGAGGTTACAGGGGTACACTTTCCCTGCCCTAAAGTCCTTTGTGGATCTTTAAGATTCAGGCAAGCTCCCCACTGTCCTTTGATAAGAAACATTCCCCTTTTGTTTTCTCCTGTTGATTCCTTAAGAAGCATCACTGTGCTATCCAGAAATAAAATCCAGCTTGCCTTTTATATATTTATCTTAATGTCTCTGAAAGTTTTATTCTCTGAGATCACAGTTCCCTGGAACACCTCCCATGGAGAGAGGAAGACACTTCTTTTGCTTCTTTACAAAGCACTTTGATGTAATATTTCCATTGTGTAGCTTATTTAGCATGTTTCTGGCTACACATTTACTTTGCTATAACCTTCTGACAATACCATTATTAAAACTTCACATATCATACTATGAGAAGCACTGATTTATAGTAATCTTACTGGGATTATTTTTGGATTGGCTAAAAGATCATTGGGTAAGGCTATCACTATAGATGCTAAAATTGAAACTGAGACCACTACTTTTCTCCCTCACAGATCCAACCTGTTGAAGATGCACAGCTACCAAGTCCTTGAGATCATTCTTTCCACTTAAAACTTTGCAGTACAACAAGAAAACAACTGTGCAGCTGCATGCCCCATCTAATAATTACATTTGTGCCCCATGTAACGAATGTAAGAGATCACAGAAATAAAGCCTAGCTCAATAAAGTGACATCACATTAGGACTTGCAAAGGAAAGACTGATTAGTAATCCACTGTTGGAGGTGTTTAATATTTCTTGTCTAGAAGTTAGACCTTTTTAAGAGCTACAGGGAATGAGCATTAACCCTGCTTTAAAACAAATAGAAAGAAACCTAATATGAAAACATTTTGAAACAGTTCCTGGAAGTCAGGTGTCATTATACTTGCCTTTAGTGATGAAGCATTTTAGAGACAGGTCAAATTCCTTCTAAGAGTAAATTGCATTAGTGGGCACAGAATATCTGGAAAAATACGGTATGTCTAGAGCACCCTAAATGGCCCGTTTTCAGAAGACTTGTCTGTATAACATGGTTTGATATTTTTCCTGTGTGCGGTTTGGTTGGTTGGTTGGTTTTTGTTTTATTTCCAAAGTAGAATATGGGCTAGGAGATGAGAGATAAAAAAGGTATTTGGAAGACTATGGTCTATGTTTATGTAACATTGACTGTTGGAAAAAAAATAATAGTTTTGAATGGAGAAATGAAGTCATATGTGATTGCAGGTTATTTTTGATGGGGAAGGGTATAGAGTGAAGATAGGTCAAAGAAAAAAGAATTTGAAGATCTGCGTTGTGGGTTTTGCCTTGAGTGGTTTACATTTTGCAGATGGACCATAAGTAGATCAGTTTTGAAGTTTTTTTAATCTGGGAAATTCTTGTTCACAATTCATAAATCAGTTGTTTTGTTTCCCTTAGGGAGAACATGACTAAAGTCTTTTAAAATTATAATGAAACACTTGACTTAGCTTTACCGTAGAAATCAACTCAAAATTTTACATAGCATCTCATGCTTTACATTGTTCTTCAAAGTGAGCAGGAACAAAGCATTTGCACCTGAAATTACATCGGTTATGTTTTGCTGTGAAAAGTACTTTATGATTCTAATTGGTCACAGATAAAGTTTTTATTGTAAATGCAGTGTTTACATTAAAGTAGTATTGCATTTTCATTGAGCATTTGGTGGGAAAAGTGGCAAGAGTTTGGAACAAGGATACCAAATTTTGCAAGGAATTAAGTTCTAGCATATTGAACATATTATTGAGTGCAAGTCCTCACTTGCTCAAAAGGTTGACTCAGACTTAATTTTGTCCTGATACTGTTGGATGGAAAGAAGTAGGCTTGTGTTCAAATCTTCTTATGATGAAGCTTCAGTTCCACAGAGGCAAATACCCAGGACAGAATTTAGCATTAACCATCTTCTTTCAAACCATTATTCCAAATTGGCATGTTTGTAACTTCCTTTTTAAGGTTGGTTTGCACCCTTGTCCTCTGCCATTCTGGGTCAGGGAAGTTTTAAAAAGTGTGCTGAATGCTGTGGGTACACTTAGGTTTGATTTTTGTTGCTTAAGACTGCAAAGGAAGTGTTAGGAGAAAAGGCTTCAATTTAAAATTTCCAGATATATCTTGCAAATACAGCCAGGACTGGTTTTAGAATTGTCTGCCTCCTGTTTTATTTGTACCTCATCAAGTCAAAGAAAAAAGAACAAATGCGGCATATAAAAATTGTGCTAAGATGCATTTAGATGAGAAATTGTTTCCTCAGTTTCTAAGGTGCATTTGAATAGCCATTTTTGAATGGCCTTTAAGGCAATTTCAGGCATAGAGCAGGAACAAGGCCAGAGGCAAGCTGAAGAATGTGTTTCAATCAATGAAACACTTTATTTTCAAAATATTTTCTCACATATACTTTCGGTAAATAGGAAATGTTTTAGAAGCAGGATGGTGTGAAGGAATA
Organism: Myiagra hebetior; assembly: GCA_013397015.1. Taxonomy (NCBI): domain Eukaryota; kingdom Metazoa; phylum Chordata; class Aves; order Passeriformes; family Monarchidae; genus Myiagra; species Myiagra hebetior. Next base: position 117,788 of record VWZQ01005179.1, on the reverse strand, counting down.
GTCGTGGACCACATGCTGAATCAAATCACTGGGATACCATACTGGTATCAAATGGTCCCTTTAGCTTGAGTGGACAATTTGTTGGCAGTACTGTTGAAATATCTCTGCTTTATTGCCTTGCTATTAAATAATAAACTATTAAATAATAGTTTCAGATATTTAAGGCTCCATCTTGTGTCTTACAGGGGCAAGAAATACCTATTTTCTATTGAGTGCCCCTTTTGTTTCACTCATTTTGTTGTATTACTTGTATTAGTTTCTTTGCAAATAGGGATAGTTCAGGATGCACTCTGTTGCTACTTAAGATGGAGACAGAAACCACAGCACCATCTTCACTGTAAGGAAAACTCTATTCACATCTATCGAGTGTCTGAACAGACAAAAGAGCTTTGATCACTTTCAGCCTCTTCTAACAAGGGACTTGTTTTAATTATAGAATGCTTTAGCTATTACTAAACATTTGCCTGGCACAGTTGGCATATGACATCATTTGACAAAAGCTTGGGTTTCTTTAGAGCATTCCAGCCTTAGGCTGCTCTTCTTAGAACTAAAGAAGGAGCATTATTTTTCCACCAACTGAAGAAGGTATCTTTAAATTACAGCCAATAAAAATAAGATGATAATCCAGAACCATTCCCAAGTAATGACCACAATGAAGCAGTCACCTAACAAAGACTTATTTATATTCACTACTGCAGTATTTCCGGTGACCTCATGATAATACCAAAAATTTTCCCATTCCCACATGCAGAAAAAAGAAAAAGGACAGAATTTCTGGTAGTCTCCCCACCAGTTTTCATTTTATAAAGTTGTATTGCTCTCTAAAAAGAACTCCCAAAAATGATGGAGAATGTTTTTCTATCATTGTATATGCTGTATACAATGTATATTATAGAGGAAATGCCATGTAGGATGAGTATAATGTAAGAAGAATCTGTCAGGTCTGTAAATGAATAATGAAAACAGTAAATAGTATTTAATGTTTGAGTTTGACTACATTGCAATATGCATAGTTCATATAGAAATAGAGTAATAATATTTGTTGTCACTGGTAACTATCAACATTTTCTTTATTTCTTGGAGTAATATATGATGAAATGGGTCCTGTTAATTACATTTTAGTAATCCTTTAGTAGAGCAGAATATGAAGGCTATTCTCAATGTCATTTTGTAACCAGTGTAAACTCTATACATATCCCATAATTTGGGCTTATTTGCACTTGTCTTCATTCAGCTTTAAGATTTAAGATTATTTTTTCCCCTAATGAGATGTAAACTATTCATATTTTTTGCACAACACAGTATGTTTAAAACTTAGCATAGTGTAGCTGCAATATTATGACAGTGGCTGTCTGAAATAGCAGTTTTATAAAAGCCGCTCAAGTTCATTGAATGATTTCTCATATATAAGATATATATGAGAAATAAAGACTCCTGAACTAAAATTTTACAGCTTGGTGTTTGTCCAGGTTCAGTCTTTTTCTCTAGTTTTGGGAAATAAATTTGGTTTTGGATGTCTCAGTATCACCATTGTAGAGTACTGCTTCTAAGTAAAGCAAAAAAATATATAAGTTTCTCACTGAATCTTGGTATTTCTTCTTCTCTGTAGGTCTCAGTGCTGATTTGATTGACTACAGAAGTGCAGGGTGAGTTAGGGAGAATCAGTAACTGAGGCAGAGGAATTTTTAACACCATTGTAAGTATTTCAGTCATATTTTTGTATAAACTAAAATTTCTTACTTTTCTAATTACACACCTGAAGGAAATTATTTAGGATTTGTTTGTATTTTCAGCAGTATAAATCCTATTCCAGTTGTATTTTGCATATGTTTATCACCACCCAGTAGCTCTTTGGTCATCTCTAAGTTTATCTTTTTAACAACTTCAATGTAAGTAGGGCCATATCTGCAATGTATGGTAAATCCAATGGAAATTAATATGCTTGGGCTATATTTATGTGAATTTTCTTTAAAAAGCTTGTCAGTTTACCATCTGGTGATCTTTCTCATGTTAAATCTCAGAGATTATGTAGTTTAGTAGTTGGTATTACTAAATATTTGACATAAGAAATCTTTTTATCTCAGAACCATTACCAGAATACTCTGATCTGACTTGACTAAATTTCAAAACTCTTTATGTATCAATTTATATATCCTCATTCTGATGGCTTTTGAGCCACTTCTTAGAACACACGACATTGCTTACCAGTGTAAAGACGTCTTTGCATTACTGTGTTTTTAATGTACATTATTCAAAAAACTACAATTATTTACCTATATTAAACACATTACAGAAACCATAGTTTATGGTTTTTTAATTCAGTGCATAGGTTGTGCATTACCACCCAAGGTACTACAGTTGACATCAGGAATCCAAAACCTCATTAAATTGGATGAGTGCGAATGCTATTCAATACCATTTTACATTTGGCGGTTTTAGCCTTTCTCAAGGCCGTTTTCTCAAGGTTGAATAAGATCTTGTTTTCTTAAGCTTTGGATTTGCCTGCCTTTGAAAGAGAACTTAATTTTCCATTTTAGAAAAATTATCTCTCTGCAGTGTCTACAGGGAGCATCTACATGACAAAATTGAGCAGTGGAGCTGTAGTCATCTTTATCACACTAATCCTTCCCCGGAGATTAGACTGTATTTATTCAAGTATCTAAAGTATTTCAGTATATTTAACATGAATAGATTCATATTATCATTAATTATGTTATTTAAACCCTGTTCAACTTAATGCTCAGATAAGTCATGTTCTTCAGGAGCCATTTATATGTCTAGGGTGAGAAGTTATTAGGATAACGTCATTGACAGTCGTAGTAGCTCTGATTTATCTCTATTAGCGTGACATATTGAAACCTCATTAAATTTCTCTGTTACATCGAGGGATGCCAGCCTTGTCAGTTGGTGAAAGTTGCACACTATAACCAGCTGTGTTTTCAGTTTAGGAAGGTCTTAGCACAGGCGTGAGACAAAAATGTGAACCTCCCCTGTTTGTGTTCACATCATAGCTCTAAGCAGTGGATGGAGGGTTAATGTGCTGACATTTTGTGAAGGCTACCTGCATTTCAGGAGGCTGCCCTTTGTCTTCTAAGGTGTTGATAGGTCTTTATTCCTCCAGTAAATCTGATACAGTGCCAGAGCCCAGCTGCTGGTGCTGTGTTTTTCACATAGATAGCAGCTTTTTAAAATATTTTTGCAAAATACAATAATTCAAAAAGCAACTGTGTGCCCTAAGTAGTGTTATTAATGCATAGGTAGCACTTGTAAACATGAACTGTTTGATTGTATAGGTAATAAGCTTTGTATCCAACATAATTTTACTCTACTGATTCTGGAATGGTGCAGGGTCTCTGCAAGCATTTGTCCTGAGTTAACCACTTCCTGTATTTCTCCTGAGAAGCAGTGGTGCAGTCCTAGAGGGGAATGAGAAGGAAGAGAAATTATTTTGGGGTGATTTGGGGTAAGTTTTCAGGAGTTCTGGGCTAATCCAAATGCACACTAATTGACCTGGAATCTTCAAATGCATTCTCTTCATGCAGTTTTGCAAGCAATAAATTTGGAGAGGGAGAACTGGAGAGGGAAGAGAAGACAAAGCAAAAAAACCTACAAGTTGCATTTCTGTGTTTCTCATGAGCTCTCTGCCTTTCCTTTGGGTTGGCACTAGTTTTCTGTCTCTCTCACTCATTTTAACTGCTCTTCTTCCTGGAGGATGAGAAGCCAGAGTAGGCTTTGCTGCTTTTCATTTGCACCCGCCCTAGGAATGCCTTTGAACGCTGGCAGGGAATTCTTACAGGGCACTGTGAAGAAGAGGGGCAGCAGGGCTGCCTGTCTAGTCTGGCACTTGTGAAAGACTTCAAAACACATCTCCTCATAATAGGTGTTATTTTTATGCTGAATAGAAAGGGAACCAAACCAGAAATTTTGTGTAATGTGACAGAAATATTTAGGTATTAATCTGACTTAATGCTGATTTTTCAAAGCTTCTCTTAATGGAAGCATGCATTTCAAAGGATGCTGAGCTGGAAAATGTTTCTGCTTTCTGTGAGGGCATTACAAATTTTGATTTGAGAGAAACAGCTATTCGAATAAAAGGTAGCTGGTGCAACATGAGAAATAAGTGTTTAGAATATGGGGAGTTTAAATCACATCTCTGCAGTGTTATCAGGTGAGTCACCACACTGTTATACCCTTGGCTTTCCTTGGGTGGAACTATTCCACTTTAGAAAATAAGAAAATAAAAATTAAAGGGAATTTAAGTCTTAACACAGGACTTTGTCAAGTCATTCCCTAACTCAAGTACTGCTCAATGATGACCTGAAATTGAACATGTATAACAAGATAGAAAAATATTTAGCTGGGAGTAGAAAATCTGATGTAAGCCTTTTTCTATCACTTTTTTTCCCTTACCTCAGTAGAGTTGAGAGCCAAGGGAATCCTGAGCCAGCATTGATTTAGGCAGGTATGCACACCAGGTGCAGGATGATGCATTCACAGTCTCCCTCCTGTTAACTTGTGCAGTGCGGTTTCTGCAGTGAAATACCTGCTTCTTGGTCCACGAGAATGCAGTTGTACAGCTTCTGGTTACAGATCCCATGAAGTTCATGGTATGATCTCTGCACAGGAGTCATTTACACAGTGAAGATCAGCGCTTAAAGAACTGACTCTCATTAGTTGTAGCATGGCCCCCTTCTTATAGTGTTCCACACCCTGTGAAAATCGTTCTTTAATTAGCTTTCAGCCTCCATTCTCAAGAAAATGAGGTTTAGAGGACGATTCTCTTTCTCTTTCTCCCTGAGGAACCTAGTTTATTTGCATAAAGTAGAAACCTGAAAACAGAACAAAAGCAGATATTTCTTCTTTGAGACTGAAGAATATAAACATGTATTGAAACATTTGTTTTTCAGCATTATTAAAAAGTTACTATCTTCATTCAGGGGTAGACCAGTGCTTTTTTTTAATCACTGTCCTTGGTTTCCTGGTGAACCAAGATGTTCTCTGACTACTACTGTGGAATTATGTGGCTTTTTCCTAGTAAAGATAGAATTTTAGGGTTAAAAGGGAGCACAAGAGAGCATCTAGTTCATCACCCTGCCCCAAGGCAGCATGAGCTAATCCTGGCAGATGTTTGTCTAACCTGTTCCAAAGCTTCACAGATATTCTTTAAGGCCCCCAGGCAACCTATTACAGAGCTGCACTACACTTACTCTCGGGTATTTTCTGCTAATGTTTAAAAAACTTCTGCTGTTAAGCTTGTCACTTCTTGTCACTGTGGATATGGGAAGCAGATTGCTAACTTGCCCTTTGCAGTAGTTGGGGTTGTTTGTGTTTTGTGTTTGGTTGGTTAGTTTGTGGGCTTTTTTTAGTTTAAAAATCATATAATGTCTTTGCTGTTTTACTTTGCTTCCTAGACTTCCAGTCCTTTCAGTCTTCTCATGTGGCTGATGTTTCTGTAGATGATGCATATTGCTATCCTGTATACCTGTAAGCTCCAATCAGACAATTCCTGCATTTCTTTTTTACCATTAACCAGAATATATTCTACCAATCAATTTGACTGCATTTTTCTGTACTCAAAACTTAGTTATTCATAAACCCCTCTTCATTTGTAGTCTACTATTGAAATGATACATAGCAGCAATACAGAGATAGCTGATGTATTTTTTGTGTTAAGAGATTACCACTGCAGGCAGTAGTTACATCCATATCCTTACTTAGTAGTTACTCTTTCCTCAACATGTGCTTAAGACCAGTGTTGGAGACTAGATACTGAACTGGAATATATTACCAAGAGTGTAATGCTTGAATAATCCATGGTTTTCAGTGATGTCTTACTGCTGAGTATATGAAACTTCTAGGCAATGTTTCTTTAATGCTTTAAAAATCAGTGTAATAATTGGACATGTTAAAAGACATATTGAATATTCATTTTATAGTAAGGTTATAAACAGAAATATGCACTGTTGGCTATCTTGCTGATGGTCATGTCATTTGCTGTTCCACAGAAGAGCCAGCAAATGCTGTGGGTCAGGGAAAACCCCTGGCCTATGGAAACTCTATGGAAATAATTTTATCCCAGCTTAAAATGGAGGGACTTATGGCCAATCCATGTGCATCCATGGAAGCTAGGCATTTATAGATATCAGAGGCACTATGAATGACTTGTAATCTTTGGGGAGATCTTTAACGAGCATTAACCCTAGCCATGGTCTTGAATTTCCATGACTGTCTCTACAAAAACATATCTCTCAGGGAAGACAGTGTTTTGGTTTGGTTGTTAAATTCAGAGTGAAGAGTTCAGTTATTTGTGTAAGACTATTATTAAGTAATCATGTCTTAAGAGTTAAATGGTTTCAGGGGCTTTGCTATAAAAGAACTTTCATTTTCACCAACCATGTCTTACTTGAAAGCAAACCTTCAGGGTGGGAATACAGCTTCTGAGAAATTTTTCCTCAATAAAGAAAATTCTTTTTAGCTATTACTTTATGTTAAAAAAAAAAAAAAAACAAAACAAAACCCCAGTTTCTTTTCTTTTTCTTTCTTTCTTGTTTTCTTTTAAGCATGCATGTATTACCATAGTCATGTCTCTGTCATTGTCCCTATTTTTTCTTGAATGTTCTGTTTTAAGATATGTGCACCTTGTCTGAAAAGCCAGCTGGGATGCCACAAATAGTGTGCTCTATTTATGGCTGCAAAGTAATTACAATGGAATTTAAAGACTTGGTTTATAGATCCAAGACGAGGATCTTCTGTGTACACTAAAACAATGAATCCTTTCCAGACCACTTCTTATTTGGCTGAAGATGAACTTGAGGAAGCATTTTGGAGTGTCAGCCAAGGCTGCTTTTAGAAAGACCTGGGTGGGATTCATACTGTTGATATCCAAATAAAAAGAGGCCCTGATTTTAATCTCTGCATGGTTACTTTATTGTAGTTATGAAACCATGAATTAACTTTAAGGCTTTCAGGGATGAAAGGAGACATATAAGCAAGTGCCTGTTATCTTTTTTAGATTCATGGGAAAATATTTCATCTAGTGTCCTAGCAGCTTTCTCTTATGGACTTGTCTTTTGTTTATTCTGTTTCTGTGTGGTATGCATTTTAGTTTGTTTCCTGTGAGAGCAAAATCTCTGTGACTGAGAGAAATACGTTACAGGAACAGGAGAAGAAGATGGGCAATTTGGGAAGGAGAGAGGGGCTAACCTGCTATATATAAAAGAAAGTGTACTAAGTATTCTCTGCTTAAGGTGTAGCTGAATATAGTTCTTTCTGGTAAATGTCACTGAAAATTGTACAGTTTCAGTATTCCTCAGCAAAAGAGTTTATTTCAGAATTCAGTAAGGAGCAACAGTTTCAGAATATAGGTCTAATCATATGAGGGATATAAATATAATCATTCAAAAGAATATATTTTAGATTATCCAGAAACCTTTTAGAGTTTTAATACTGTTCTCTCTGCAGTTTCTTTAGACACCTCAGGACCTGAGGTGTCCATAAGTCATATGGATGTCAGGGCATAATTTGTAGGACAAATATACTTATTCTGCCTAAATTTTTAACACTTAAACATAAATGAAAGTAACTTTGGGACAGGAGAGAAAGATACATTTATAGTGTGTGTGACATAGAAAAATGCATTCTCTAACCACTACTTTAAATGATTTTGAGGTAGAGCGGTCTCTTTGCTATCAAACGAAGACTTACTTTGTCATCAAGACAAAGGATATTTGGCTGCATGACTGTATTCCTAAGCAAATGTTTATATTTTGGTTGAAGAATAAGATATGCTGGTATTCTCAACATACAGAGACAGTATTTTTCTGTTTTGCTTCTTGAGATGTAGTCAAATGGGATTTTCATGTCTAACTGGAAGGCAAAACTGGACTCATCTGGTGATACTGACATTAGCCATGGCCTATAATGTCCACGTGGTACAGAAAACAGCAGTGATACCACTTTGAATGTAGCCACTGAGTGAATATGCAGTTAAAAACAGGCTTGTTTCTCCTCATCAGCATGGAAAATAAGATGCTTCAAAGTCCATTCTGCATTCTTTTATTATGAAGTTATACGTCTTGAGCTGACCTGCATGATAATGATGTTATTAAAAAATGCCTTCCAAAAATTAAATTCCCTGCTTCATTTATCTTTCTTCATGGGGTAGGAACATTTTCCCTCCATCTGCTCCACTCTGCATTTCAGCTTTTCTTTTTTTTTCTACAATGTCATTTAACAGCTGTAATAAATGTATTAGGGTTCCTATATATAGTTAAACCTGTGGTCTTAGCACAGTTAGAGTAAGACAACAGAAAATGCAAAATTAAAACAAGACTGGTGTGCCAAAAAGGTGGCCTAAATGGAGTGATGTGGTTGTCCTTGGCAGTCTGCTCAGCAGATACTGTCAGCTTCACTTGGTGGGGAGAGGGAGCAGGAGATGAGCAAAAGAAGACCATCTGCTGTGTGGTTTTTTACACTGGGATTATACAGTTTTCCTAGTCCCTGTTCCAAAAGTGGCAGATCTTGAATGTCTGTGTGATTTTTTTAGTGGTTACATATATCTGCAGTGCATGTTGGCAAACAGAACTGACACTATCTTTGTCAGGAAGCAAACAATTGTGTCCATAGTTAGTCCAAGCTTAGCATGTACTCCTGTTCAACCTGACCATCTCTGCATTCCCAACCTACACCATTTTGCCTTTTTACCCTTCTCAAAGAGGAAAAAGTATAACCAAACTCCAGGTATTTTAGTGAGCCTCTACAAATATTATTGCAACTGTATTGACATAAGTGAGAACTTATCTTTGGAGCAAAAGCTGCTAGTTAAATGAATACGCTTATGCCACGCAAACTGCCTATCAATTACTGGACCACTGTCAATATTTTTACATTTTTAATTTTTTTTATGGGTGGACAGGAGGACACAACAAAATTAATGCATCCAAAGATTAGAAATTATTTATAAATTTGTAGAATGTAAAAATATGTGGAATAAAGCACACTTGTGTACATGTACCATGTGAAACTTGTTCTTTTCCACACATTAGTGGGAATTTAGGTTTACAAACTTGGCATACCTTTTCCTTCTCCTAGGTCTATATGGCAGGAATCAGCTCCAGTATCCTGTTCTGTCAGCATGGGCAAAATGCCTAGTGAAATCAAATCAGCAAATTCATGAACTGGACTTTAAAAGAGTAACCAGATCTGAATATAGGAAATACAACCATCACCCCTTTTTGAGAGAAAAAAAAATTGCCCTTAAAAGCTTAGCTGAGCCTAAATCATCATTTAGGTAATTCAGCTGACAGTTATTTAATGTTGGCAGCAGTATGTGTGTATGTACCACTGCCTGCTAGTCAATGGAAGATGTCATAACCATTCAAGTGATTTATCAGTTTATAATTGTTATGCTCTGTAGTAGCTAGAGGCCAAGAGGAAGATAGTAGAGATTCTGCTTTAGCTCAGATTTTCCCTGTGGAAACATCCTACAGAATGGTAGTAAGAATGAAATCAGTGCTTTACTATGGAGGCCCAATAGAATTATCTCATCCAAAATCCTATATAATTTACTGGCCATAATTATAATTCTTTGCTTTGTTGACCATAACACAGAATTGCTCTTACTGTGGGATGTTTGAGAAAACAAACTACAAAAGTTTTTGATGAGGTTATCATTCTCCATTAAATTTGGTAGTATTCTTCCAAAATGATCTAAATAAATAGTGTCCAAAATTAGCACATCCTTCAAGAGGTTTTATAAAGGCAGTTGTGCTACCATAATCCATTTCTACCAAAGAAAAGATTAGGTATAAAGAATAGGACTAATCTAAAGCAATCAATGCTCAATTTACCAAGCCACAAGCACAAAAAAAAAACCAAAAAAAAACCAGATTAGGTGGGCTTACTCCTTAGTAGTTTCTGCATGCTTTCCTTTTTATTCCAAAGCTGATATCAGAATGATCAAAGACTTCCATAATTTAAATCTCTTAAAGCCACATGTAGTTTCTTGGGTTGTAAATATTACCTTCCAACTATGAACAGCGTTAAGTGATTGAGGTTTGCCCGAGTCCACAGATGGCCTGAATCAAATCTCAAAGCTGCTTCTGTCCTGCCACTTTGAAAAAAAAAAGATGATGCACATCATTGTTCCTATTATTAAATGTTTCCATAATGGCCTTTTTAGCAAGTGGTTTGCATACTTCCCCAGGAATTCACATGTTCTCTTATTATCGTGAGTGCAGAAAGCTTTGAACTTCTGCCATCCAATCATACATACCCTTAGCCCTCTCAAATTTTGCACAATCTTAAAACAAAAGTCTGCCTTGAGCACTTAGATACTTTGTTTTTGTACATTTTCTTTAGTAGAAATGGATGTAAGAGTTACAGTAAAAGAGCTGCCCTTACAAAGTAAAATGTAAAACTTTCAATCAGTACTATTTTTAGAGGCTAATTGGACAATTACAGAAAAATCTTACAGAATTTATTTTAGAATGCTAGCTATCATATGAGTAATTTATAGCTTTTTTTTTTTTTTAATAGTCATATCAAGAATTGCTTATTGTACAAGGATGTTTAAAGGGTAAACATTATAGAAGAAAAGAAACCATGGGGACACAGGGAACAAGTGACTTGAAAACTTTAGCACGGAAGTAACAAGTTGATATTCATAAGAAATAAAAGAAAAATAATCTGGGTTTTCTAAATGCATGGGATTACAGTAGTTAGAAAAATAGAGTTAGACTTTCATATTTAGCTCAGCACAGCTCCATTCTTTGTGTTTAGCATAACATGCTGAATAATTGCCTCTTTCTGGCACTGAGACATACTGGGATATGGGTGTGCTACGTGTAGTCAGGATCGATCAGAACTGTGCCTTTTTCCTACCTGATGTAGTTTCTGTAAGGTGTATCTGCAGCTTTTGCACAGTTAGGCATTCCGAGCTTTTAACAGAACTAGCAAATTTGTTTCCAAAACACTTTTGAAATATGGACAACTAGTCCCACTGTTTTTATGACTCAGATGGGAGATCTGTGGCAGAGGGCTTAATATGGTTTCAGGTCACCATTACACAGCGAGTCTGATGCCCTGCTTTAACTCAGCTGTACTTGGACAGGAAACAGAAGGGACAGGAGTATCTCTGAGCCAGTTTTAGATCCCTCTGAAGTCTGAGACTGTCCTCAGATGTACCTAGTTCTTACAAAAAACCAGAGCAACCTCAGAACCCGCTGTCCATTGCTGTGAATGGAGTGGAGTGCAGCAGTGGTCAGGAAATTCAGTCCCTTGTTCTGTGTGGAGAGTTTTGTACAAGTGATCAGAGTTACCACTGTTACCTGTATAACTTTTTTTAATATCTTGATAAATTCCTTTTAGGGATGCAGGTTATATTTTATGTTGTCCTTCTGCTTCTGCGTTGTAAAAGTGCTGGGGCATTCAAAGTTGATTTAGGCCCAACACACACTGGGACCATTACGTGTACTTTCACACACAGGATGGGAGATCTTCATAATGTTATAAGGTCTAGATTGAAAAGGAATAGATTGCTGTACACCTGTGTGTAGACTGTATTTAAATGATGTATCTGGTTTTGCTGTCTGAATTTTTTATTAATGTACCTTCACTTTTATTTAAATGCCAGTATAGAAAATGCAGTACTCTAGGCCACCAGATCTATGTAAGCAGCAAAGAGTTAAGAAACAAAGACAGTCCAAACATGAGGAAAAATGTAAAGATATGTAGCAGTCTGATGAAGATTATCAGACCATCACAGGAAAGCCCAAAATCATCCTTCAAACCTCAGGGAAAAATGCCCTAAAGAGCTAAAGAGTTACCATGGGAACAACAGATTTAAAGAACAAATAAAAACCAACAGCTATTTACACCGCAACAAAATTATACAAACAAACAATAAACACAAAACTGCAAATCAGATAAACTCAATAACTAAGCAGAATGTGGAAAAAAAATATTAAACATGGGAATAAATTGGGGGGGAGGGGGAAGGCAGGAGAGGAACTGCCCAACAATCCAGTGTTAACTAAGACATAAAACAGAAAATAAAAATGCTGTATTGAAAACAAAACTGATCGTTCTCACAAGACAGGATATAAAGCTAAGCAAATGCTTCAATCTAGAAAAATGTTACCATTTTTGTGTGATTTCTGCTAATTTCTTCACTGTATCATCAGTGAGTTTTTTCAACATTGATCACTGGCAGCCTGTACTGAAATCAGTGTGTTATGCTGATTTAATGAGAACAGCTTTTGTCCATCATACTGTTATTCATGAAGAATATATTAGATATTGATACCTTGAAAATATAGAAGACATGGGATTTTGATTAAAGGGATGTCAACCTGTATTTCCTTAAACATTCGGGTCCCTTTAAACTCAGACTCCTACAACATATGCCTATCTATATTTAAAAGCCAACTATGGGAAACTAAAATGTAGTGTTATAAGGTGACATTTGTTTGGCATGAGGAGAAAAGGCTATTAACCTGTAGCTGGAATAATTTTTAATTAAGAACTCAGATGTGATAAAAAGATGAGTGAGACTATGCCCCCTAAGATTGGATGTTGAGAGTATCTTGAGAATGTTTTGTCTTCCTGAACAAATAGTTGATTTATGAATATGATGCCAATAAAAATTTATACTGCCAGAAAAGAAAAAAACCCAAACCAGACCCAAAAACTTATCATACTTCAGTGTTTTTGAAGCATCTTTCTTTATATTTTTACTTATGAGATAAAATGTAATTTCACAAATTACTGGGGGCCATTAAGGAAGAACAAGACTATGTGGTCCAAAGTCTCACAGGGATTCTGGTCTATGTTCGGGAAGCAGCTTATTCATTTTCTCCCAGACAAATATTTGTTACTTAGCCATTAAATCAAAGATGGGTCCACACTGCCAAATAGATTTGAATTCAGACCATTAGAGAATTTTAGGTCACTCCCTTCCAGAGCTTTGATTTGTGCCCATCTCTTAATGTGGTGAGGCTTTTGAACTTCTGATTGCTTTACCAGCATTAGTTAACAAATGAAACTGTGTGAACAGGGAGGTTGGGGGGAATGGTGCATTTTGAAAGATTCTATTAATTTTCTTTGGCCAGACTTTGAGTTTGCCTCTTTCCCCTTTTTGGCGAAGTCATGGTTCTCACGAATATTTGACTGAGCAGTTGAATTGGCATATGGGAAAATTTATAATGGAAGTGGGTATTTTGAACTGGTGCTGAGGACAAGTAACGAACACAATACACATTATATATTTGTACACGGTACTAGTAGAAGATAATCATCTGCACTCAAAAGTTGCAAACACATTTGTTGGGTGAATTTGAGTCACTGAATTTTTCCTGATCATTCTTCTTGAAGAGGGAGGGAACATGTTTGTGAGATAAATAATTAATTAAAAATAGGTTTTCATTCTATCAATCACCATTTTAAAAAAGAGAAACCTCACCTCTTGCTGGTTGGAGGAAAATCCTTCCCGTGTTTGAAGGTAATCATCAATTTAAAATCCACCCAGTCACGTAAATATTTTTTATTTAATACGTAAAGTTAGAGAAGTTAGTTGTTTGCTTCAGATACCAGTTAGTGTCTGTGCCACAGTTGGGAATCTCAACATTTCTTGGGATCTCATCCTATGATAACATTCTGAGTTTTTCCAAGCAGATCAGTACCTCCCAGAATAGCCATTGAATATGGTGACCTATGCAAAAGTTGAGCTTTAGCAGCAAACTGAGAAAGTTATAACAATGCTATAATATTAACAGCCTGAAGCAAAGTAATTGTGCTTCTATTGTAGAGATATCACTACTGAGGTTAATCAAAAGAGAAAACCACATCCTTCCCACCTTGAAAAATGTGGTGTAATCAATAGCAAAAAATAAATGGATGATCAGTGAAGATCTGTTTCGTTTACTGTTTACTGCATGGTTGCTAAGGAATGTCTTGGAAGATGGGGGCCAGGTTTGTGAAATTAAAGTTTTTTATCCATTACAGATTTTGTTCCCTGTGTGAGTCTGCGTCAGTAGCACGTAGTGAAATTCAAAGTTATTCCAGACTCCTTCATTACATGTGTGCTGACTGCTACTGAAAACCTCATATGATTTTAAAATACATTCTACACTATAGAACTCAAAAATTAATGCAATTTTTTGAATAATGTCAATTTTTGGATGGGAAAAATAAACCAAAACAACCCAAGCCAAACACCACGGATTTGTTCCTTTTTGTTTACAAGGACATGATTGTGAAACATTACTAATAAACTTTTATTAACAATAATAAATGACAGCTGTGTGTAACATGTACCAAAAGCCTGTTCAAAGATTCATTTCTAGGTTGCATGCCATGGTTAAAGCTATAAAGTAGAATGACCTTTTCAGAGATCAAAGCTCCATCTTTATTTTTCCAAAAGAGATGTTTGAGGTTGTAAGAGCAGTGAACCCATTGAGTGAAGTTTCAGTTTCTACCAGAAGTTGATTAATAGAGAATTTGAGAATCATAGTGCCATAGGGGAATAAGGGGGACAACCCCGGTGGACAAGCAGTTGACCACATGCACTTTTCCTTGTTCACCATCCAGTAGATTAATTTGCTACCCATGGATCCTCCCCCTAACAGAGGACTCTGTAATGAACCTGCTGTAGGTGGATTTCCTTGTGTGCATTGTATGGCACAGGGCAAGGCTTTGCTGTTAGTCAGCATACTATGCTTCATCACTCATAACAGTGCACTCTCTCATGCCTGCACAGAAGCATGGCTAATGTTGTAGCTTTGATGCTCTTAGTCTTGTGGAAAAATTTCTAGGCTGGATCCATTCAGCTGGTGTAAGCCTGCCAAAGGACAGCTGCATCATCTGGATGCACATTCCTGTATCTCCATCAGTATCATCACAGGCCTCAATAGTACTCCCTGTCTCTAAGGAATCTTTACTGATGCATGCTTTGGAAGTAGCACATGTTCTTCCTATGGCATGTACTACCCACTTTCCTTTTATTTAAACTAGTGGTTGTTCAGAAAGATATTAAAAGGCTTTCATTGTCTTCAAACTTGGCTTGAAGTTTATAAAATATAAAGAAGCAAACTGGTAGGTGATGAAGTGATGATGTTTGGAACCAGCTACCAGGACATTGCCACAAATAGGGAAAAGGATATTTTAGTTGGCTGCCTTTGGCCTGGAATCTTGTCTGGAGGGGTCAGGCAGTCTCCCTACAACTGAAGCTTGCAGGTGGTCTTGTTCTGCTGTAACATAGAATAAGTAGCGTAGATCATATAACACAGCTTTGCTTGCCAGTACTTGCCATTGTAAAATTCAGATGTAATTCTTCCAGGCTTTTCTCTGTTGTGTGAAGGACCATGAACCCTGTTATGAATATTTTAACCACAAAATTCCAAATTCCAGATAAAATAATTTTGTTAAAGGCTTCTGAGAAATAAGTAAAAATTTATGACGAATGCAAAATATTTTTTCAGCATTTTTTCTGAATGAAATTTTGTATAAACTATTTCATGTTTTATGGGAAGATCAGTATGGTCTTTGCAGAACTTCTGTGGTAGAAGCTGTGACTAAGAAGATCCTTCTTGCCAATTTTAATCGACCTGGTAAGGTAAGATTTCGCTCTCTGCTCTCTTTCGTGAATGTTGCAGGATCACTGTCTGTAATTGGAAGTTACTGAGTAAAGATAGGCTTCTCAAGGAATGTATTCAAGCTCCCCACTGTTGTTAACTGTGCTGACACTGAGCAGATGTTGAAGAGGGTAGTTCCAGTGCTGGCTTGTACTTTCACAATCTTCGGTCAATGTTCTTACCATCTATGCTCTTAGGCGGCATTTTTCTGTGCTGTATTCATCCTTAAAATTCTTTAGCTGAGCAGAGACAGCACAGGCGGGGTTCATCCTCAGAAGTACCTGGTATTTCACCAGCTTACTTTCACTCAGCATTATTTTAACTTCCTGGCAAACCTTTCCATAACCCAGCTTCCCAGCTCCTTTGTTTGCTTACAAGTGCTGTAGAGAATCACAGGGAGTTTGCCCTTCCATGCTTAGGCTGGCATCACCAAGTGTTTCAGCAGTGATATCTTAGCATCCAGGTTTGGAGAGCTGCAGCTCAGAATGAGGGAAAGGGCTATTTTGGGTGGTATTACTCCATTGCAGACAGAGACTGTGGATGAGCACATATATTTATAAGGGTTGAATTTTGGAAGACACCAGATACTGCAGTGATAAATGCCATAGAAGTACTTAGATAAACTCTTTGCTGGGAAGCTGCCAATATAACATCAAATGAAGTATAAAGTTAACACCTTGTGTTGTGTGGTGGCCGTAAACCAGGACATTTCCTCCTGAAGGGGAGAAATTGATTACACTGCGCTATCAGCAACTTCAAGTTATACTACAGCCTAATAGAAAACTAAATCTCCATAATAATGGCACAAGAAAAATTATGAGATAGCATTTTATAAAATGATGTTAAGAGAGGAGTCAATAGCAAGTACAAGTTAAACAGTAAATAACACACTTAGCTATGGCAATACATTGTCTGTACAGAATTATTCTCCCATCAATAGCATTGGGTTGGGATCAGACTGACAAAGCATTGCAGTTCATATCTAAGCAAACAGATGGATACATAAGTAAGTTCTCAGAATCAAAGAAGCAATTAAGCTAGCCAGTATACATTTGGTACAGACATAAAATGACCACGCAGCACCCTTATCTCTTGGTTTGGTTGTAATATTGTGCATATATATTTGTGGTTCCTTTCTCTGTCTCTCTCTCTTCCCCCCCTTTGATAACATTGTCCAGATCTTCTTTCCTGCCTGTGGGGCCTCACATTAGGGTATCATATTTTTTCCTATCTGGTGGCCTGCAGTTTGTCTGTTCGTCTATCATTTGAGTGTTTCTATTTTGGTGCCAACTTATAACATCCCAGGCTTCAGATCAAGGGTTTCTAACAGAGAGATTGTGCCATGGGCCTGCGTCCTTCCCATTTGTGATCATAAAACTACCCCTTTTGTTCACTCAAAGCTCCTGCAATATGCTGCTCAGGGAACCAAGACCTGCCCTAACAAGGCAGAATTTCTCCTAGTGAAAATGGAATTTTTCCAATGGAGTCATCTATATGCTCCACACTTTTCTCACCCAGGCGTGTAGGAGTAGTGTCTGGGCAGACTGGGTACAGTTTCATTCTGTACCAGAATTAGGAGAGCAGATGGGTGATTTAGAGTCATATTTCCCTCCTATCTCTGATCCTGCACTGAATCCAGATCAAAATCACTATTTTCCTTCTCATCACTCTCATTCTTTTCTTCTAGCTGGGTTAATTCTTTTCTCTCTTTCCCAGCCTCCACAAGGAGATGTTGTCTTTATTTCAACAAGAGACAGTTACCAGAAGTTTCCTTTAGGTATTGTGAAAAAGGATGAGTGTTGATCCAAAGCTAGAAGAAGGTGGGGAGTATCTTCTTCCCCATCCCACTCTCCAATTCAAGTAGAATGAAAGTAAACTTGTGCTAAAAGCAGAGTTCGATTTTTTTATCTATTTTAAAAGTTGGAGAGATGGCTTTCTGGAGTAATCTTATATCTCAAGGATGACAGTACTGTCTTAATAGGGGAAAGATGTTCTTTGAGCAGGGAATTCAGCCTTCAATGTGCCTGCATTAAGAGTTCCCTCAAAAGTGTTGCTGCTGCTGTGTTTCTGAATGCCTTTGAAAAGTGGGCAGGTTTCTGGCCATAACAGCTTTGATTCCAGATTATTCTTCATGAGGAACCAAAAAATATTTCTATCTTTGACCTTTTCACAACACATTTTTGACCTTTTTGGGGCTACAGTGCTTTAAGGAGAACTGGGGTTGTTTTATTCTTGGCTGTAGGTCTTTTTTCCGTAAAGCGTATGGAAAGCCAAAGGGACAAAATGGAAATACAGAGCCTACCAGTTATCTATGAATTAGCCGTGGAGACTTTTCCTTGCATCTTTCTATTGACTGCTTTCTTTTGTCTACATTTATCTTTAAAATTTTATTTTAAAAAAATTTCAATCACTCTTTTTACTATGCTGTCCAGTCTTCCATCCAGTTATTTAAATCAGGTGCAACTCTTTACTTGGAATTGGTCTAGAAATGAAATCTCTTGAGACCTAGGTTAAATTTAATATTAAAGTTATGACTAAACAATTTAACAAGCTATCAAAAGTTAGTGAGACTCCTAACAGGCATTCCAGCATTCTCTAACTTCTTCTCCATGCAAAACAATCTGTACCATGTAACCAGTCCTATAGAAATGCAGCTGCAGTTTAAGGCTAATGCATTGCATAAGAGTATGCACTTCTGCTATCAAAACTGGCTTTTATAGCCTTAAGCCCAGTCGTTAAAAGTAAGGCTAAGCAAGATTATGCTATCTGGGATATTGATGCTGTTGTTTTGCTCTGGATGCTAAGGCATATCTCTTACTCCTTTAGATTTCATTCCAGTATCAGCCTTACTGTGTGATAGTTTATTGTTTCTGAGACTTGTTGTGTCTTACATACTTTGAAGCATGACCACAACCCTGAACTTCCCTTTTAAGGACACTTGTGTCAAGGGTGTATCAAATATGCCTGTGTCACAGGGGGACACCAGTGCTGTATAAAGTAAAGCAAACTGAGTGTAGAAAGGATCCCACTGACAGAAATCAGAGCTTTCTCCCCAGCCCCCAACCCATGTTATTTCACTGAGCAGAATACAAGAGCATATGCACAGACAAAGTGGCGTCCCATTACATTCCTCCAGGGTAAATAATTTATCAGGACTGATGCTGATTAAGTATAAATGTGAAGAGTGTCAGGAATCCAGGTGACACAGTAGTGAGTGCTGGCTTTTGCCTCCAAGGAGTGCGAGTCACATTTCTCTCTTTACATCCACATACTCTTTTGGGGAATGTTTGTGATTCTTGTGTGATTTTTTACTTTTGGGAAATAGAGCTCTTTTAGAAGAAAACAAAATATATTCACTCAGGCTAGTGTCATAGCACACATTTAGTCCTAGAGTATGTCCTCATTTGGTTGGATCTTCAACTCACTGATTTTATTCAATCCTCTTTATAAATCCTTCTATTTCAGTCCTCTCTCCTGAGTACATTTTATTCCTTAAGTTTTATCTGTCTGTCTTAAAAATGCTCCGGTTTACTTCTGTCTTAAGGCCATAAACTTTAAGCAGGTTAAAAGTTGTGTACATCTACCTTTCATCAGATGGCAATCCCCACTGCACTGTATTGTTGTAATACAGGCACAGAGACAGGCCTTGGGACTCCAGTAGTTCACAGGACATCCAAATGCTAGATTTTGTAACACCTGTGGGGGTGTTGATATGGAGGTTGTCAGAGTATCCAAGCCACTTTTCCACCGATCTAATCCAAAATATTCATTTGGTTCTTTTACTCCTGAGACGGCAAATGCCAACTACTGTTTAAGATTCTAGGCCTAAAATACTGCACACTGATGCAGAGTGCCTGAACTCTGCTGATAGCAGCTACTTAGAAGGTATTTGTCAAATATACAAGTTTACCTAGATCAAAAGTGTATCCCCTACAGTGAGGGCAAAAAGGCAGGTTGGGAAATTGAAGGAATGCTCTCCTCCAGAGAGAGCACAAGCTTCAGCATAAGCTTGAGCCACTAGTGAGTGGCCAGAGAGATGAGAGCTAGATGTAAATCAGCAATGAGTGCAGCTGGAATGCTCATCTGGGACAATTAATGGGAAGAAGGCTAAACTTCTTTTTAAGCTGCTAGTCAAGGAACTTGAGCCTATTACTGCCAGGCTCACTTTTGATACACTTCATGGTGTGGCTTGGGTCATTCTTAAGTCAGTCCTACGGTGGATGGGAAGGAAAGTGCTTCTAATGCATTGGAGTATTCTCTGTTGACAGATGGAGGGAAGACCATAGTGATTTTTCATAGCTGATATTTGATAGGTGGTGTGCCAAAAATGCACACCAGTGGAACCTCAGTGCAACTGGCCCTTTTTAAAAGTAAGAAAACTAGCAGGAGATGACATATGAGATAGAAAAACTTATAGGGCCATTGCAGTATTTTTGTGTCCACCAAAAAATGACTACCTGGGCTCTCAGCTGTAAACTGCATCCCCAAATTTGTTAGATAAGGAATTTGCTGGACAGACACAGCCGGAGAGTTGTGGTCAATGTCTCTGTGTCCAGGTGGAGTCTGGTGATGAGTGGTCTCCTTCAGGACTCTGTCTTGGGACTGGTGCTCTTTAATATCAGTGACACAGACAATGTGATTGAGTGCACCCTCAGCAAATTTGTAGACAACACAAAACCGAGTGCTGTGGTTGGCACAACAGAAGGACAGGATGACATCCGGGGGGCTGGACAAACCTGAGCAGTGGGCCCACGTGAGCTATAACAATATCAAATGCAAGGTGCTGCACCTGAGAGAAGTACTGTGGGGTTCTGGTGGATGTAAAGCTGGGCACAAGACAACAGAGTTTACTTGCAGCCCAGGCAGCCAGNTCAATGTCTCTGTGTCCAGGTGGAGTCTGGTGATGAGTGGTCTCCTTCAGGACTCTGTCTTGGGACTGGTGCTCTTTAATATCAGTGACACAGACAATGTGATTGAGTGCACCCTCAGCAAATTTGTAGACAACACAAAACCGAGTGCTGTGGTTGGCACAACAGAAGGACAGGATGACATCCGGGGGGCTGGACAAACCTGAGCAGTGGGCCCACATGAGCTATAACAATATCAAATGCAAGGTGCTGCACCTGAGAGAAGTACTGTGGGGTTCTGGTGGATGTAAAGCTGGGCACAAGACAACAGAGTTTACTTGCAGCCCAGGCAGCCAGTGTATCCTGGGCTACATCAAAAGAGAGGTGGCCAGCAGGTAGAAAGAGGGTGATTCTCCCTCTCTATTCTTCCCTTATGAGACTGCATCTTCGGTGCATCTAGAGTGCTGCATCCAGTTCTGGAGTCCTCTGCACAAGAAAGATGTGGACCTGTTAGAAGGAGTCCAGAGGAAGCCACAAAGGTGAGCAGAGGGCCAGAGCAGCTCTCCTATTAAGACAGACTAGAGAGTGGTTTTTTGTGCCTGGGGGAGAGAAGGCTTCAAGGAAACCTCATTGTGGTCTGCCAGTACTTAAAGAGGACTTACAAAAAAAGAGGGAGAATTACCTTGGACATGGAAAGACATTGACAAAATAAAAGGAAACAACTCTGAATTTGAAGAGAAGAGATTCAGATTAGATGATAGATATCCTTCAAGAAATCCTTCACTGTGAGGGTGGTGAGACACTGGAACAGGTTGCCCAGAGAAGTTATGGATTCCCCTTCCCTGGAAGTGTTTAAGGCCGGTTTGGATGGAGCTTTGAGCAATCTGATCTAGTGGGTGGCCCATAGCAAGGGAATTAGAACACTAGATGATTATTAAGGTCCCTTCCAATCCAAACCATTCTATGATTCTGTGAAATCAAAAACAGATATCAAAAACAGCCCAGCATTTTCTTACAGAAAAAGAGAGACATCCCTTTCCTTATACTTACAGTCCTAGCATTCTCAAAGTCCATGCCTTTTGGAATCCAACACAGTAATCTCTTGAGTTACCCTTTTCTATTTCCCATATAGCTCCTTGTAAGTTCATTAGCAGGAAATCCAGTGACGTGCAGAAAGAACTCACAGACTCATGGAAGACAAGCCAATCAGTTGTCCTTTGACATGGAATATTTAGAGTAAGGCAAAACAAAGTGTTTAAACTAATGAAAAATCTACCAATGGCTAGCAAAAAAAAAAAAAAAAATTAAAAATCATGTTAGCTAACTAATATAAGACTAGTCAGTAGTCAGACTATAGAGTAGAAATACGTAACTCTTGCAGTGGTTTGATTAGATTTACTAATATTTTTAATCAGATGTTGTCTGCTCTGTTCCATTTTCTTGTGTTAAACTGTGTTGACAGCTATGCTGGTGGAAGTATTCCAATGCACTGAAAAGATGGGGAAAGACATAAAAGCTTCCCAAAGAATAACTGAGAATAAATCCTATAAACAAATATAGAAATGAGCATAAAACCACAAAAATTTATTGGAGCTAGTCTTGGCTTTTCCAAAATATTAGGCATATTCAAATCAAAAGTCCTAGCCTTTCTCTGTTTGAAAAAATTGACTTTGAAAAAAAGTCATCTGAGAGGTTTAAAATTTTCAAAATGTGTTGATGAAAACCTGTTTGTTTTTCTAGTTTTGTTTTAATTTAATTTATCAAATCAAATATAATTCCACTTAGGTTTCTTTAAATCTGAAAGCCAAACCAGTATTTTATATAAACAGCAAAATTATTGTTTGAAACATTTTTTCCTCATGAAAACTGTTGGTACCATGCAAGATGTTTTTCTTTTTTTCTGGGCAGTCTTGCTAGCAATTTTGTCCAGCCTCTGAATTACACTGCTGCTGGATTTTACTGTCAGTCCCCGTAATTCAGGTTTTCTTGCTTCACAGGATTTGATTAATCAAAATAATTATTCTAAGTTTATTGTGAAAGGTCTTTTAAGTCTGGCAAAGGCTGTAGCCTACGGGAAGAGTAATGCTATCTAAATTAGGATAGAAGATTGTACAAAACATCTCCATGAAAGAAAAAATAGGCTCAGAGGTTGCCTCTGAAATATATTCTCATTTTGGTGTTTATATTTAGCAGTCATGTTCCCCAGAGCCAATTTAGAGGATGAGGAGAATACTGGCTCTGCTGTACACGTCATCTTGACAAGGTGTAAAGAGAGTGTCATTTCAAGCCAGTTGTGAAAAGAGCGCAGAGCCCTCCTGGAAGTGGTATAAGGAAAGTCCGCATGCTGCACAGGAGTCAGTCTTCTTTAGAAACCTTTTATTAGTAGCAAGCTATAAACTAACTCGTGTGTGTTCAACATCATGAGATACAGGTTGTGTTCCTCCCCCTGCTCAGAGCCTCACCAGCAGGAGTAACAATTGCAGGCAGCACGTGGCTGCGGAGCTATTCAGGCCTGACCCTGCAAGGTCTGCTGTTGACTGCAGCCTGTTACTCATCTCACGTAATGTGTAAGGCAGCTCAGGCTGATGCAGCCAATTTACCTGATTTACCCTTTCTGTAGGTGGGAGAAGTGAGCAGTCAGCACCTTGCCAGTGAGACACAGCAGCCTTCCAGTGTTTTGTGAGTACTTTGCTGGAGCTTGTGGCTGGTTAAGTTGGCCTCGGATTACAGTCACCCAATTGACTTTAGATGCTACTGGCGTTCTCTCAGAAGCCAAATCAGATACCTGCTCCTTGTAAATGACTTGGATTGCAAAACCAGAGCTGTGTTGAATTCAGCATTTGAGTGGATTTGGAATGCTGTTTGGGGGAAAAAAATAGAAAATAACATGACTCATTCTAAGACAGCCATAAAATACAGCAGTGTCAGAATCATAAATTATTATTTATGTCCGTGAATGTATCACCCACCTATCAGTGACAGACTTCTGCCAACAGCACTGCCAATAAGAGATGGCACTTTGCATAATTTTTAAGGTGGAACATGCTGGATTTAATTACAGAACTAAAGTTTGTGACTCAAAAAACATCATGGCATTGTTTTAGATTATTTCCTCTTCCATTCTCAGGAGCTCTACTGTGGAGCAGTAGCCTTCTTAAATATGTTTTGTGGAAATTAGGAGCAATAAAGGAAATCCTGACAACAAAGTTTCCAAAGTTACCTGGAGGTCATTACTAAAATGGGACCACCAGCAAAGAGGCAGCATAGAAAAAACAAATCCATGCTTCAAAAAAAGTCATGCTTGACTTCACTCATACAGGATGTTCTGATAAACCCAGAATAATAATCTTATTTGTTCTTATTTGCTTAATTGTCCCCTTTACTGCTTAAAAGTCAATAGATTCATACAACTGATCTCTAGCTGAATCACCCTAGTTACTAGGAGGAACCTGTATTTTGGCTGAGGTCGGTACAAAATATAAGCAGTTAAGGACTAAATGGGATAGATTGTTTTAAGGGGTGTTATATGTGTTCTCACAGAAGAAGGAAAAAACCACACATCCTATTCCAATCTTCACTAGTCTGCATGAAGCATGCTAGAGAATGAAGACTGTGATCATTTAGAGCAGCTTAAACTCAACTATATTTTCATAGTGCTTGTGTTGGTTATCATAGTCTCCTAGAAAATATGGTAATTTTGGAAATAACAAGTGATAACTGTAGGAGGGACAATAAAGCAAGCCTGAGAGCTGATGTAAAGATTGCCAACTTCTTAACTTTAAGGATGACATAATTGCTGTCACCACAATCCATCGATGCAAAGAGGCTGGAAGCAAGCTGGCAGAAATACAAATTTTTTGGAGAGTTGACTGGTGGAGTAATTTATTTAACTGTCCTTTTGAGCAATGTTAGGACTCATGTAGGCTTCCCATAGAGCACATACTGTATATCGTCCCTATGAAATATGATGAAGCACAGATCTTTTTGAGCACATTAGCAACTAGATCCAAAACAACAGGGCTATAATTTTACAGTTACTGTGCATGATCCATTCCCCTCCATACCCCAATCCCTTTTTTGGCTGTTACTTTTTAAAGCATGAAATATATCCTGTAGTGCAACTCTTCCTGAAAGAATATATTGTCAGTGCTTCTGTGTAGCGGATGGAACTGTCTAAAGATTTCTGTTATGTTTCTAACTTTCCCAGTGTTTTTCAAATTGTTTTGAGAATGAGACAAGTCAAAATAACTTGAACTAGGAAATGGAAAAGGAGGAGCCACAATTAAGAGCACTACTATATAATAAGATTTAAGTGACTGTTAGGATTTTCAGTCTTAAAAATTGTAATGGGATGCTGGCTAAAGTGCTTTGGATGCAAGGAAGGCTGTAAATACTTTAATTGCCAAAGTTAAGCTTCTTCATTGCTCTTCTCTGTAATACAAAATCACCTAAGAAAAGTGAAAATTCTGATGATCGGTGCCTCCTCAAGTGTATCATTTAAGAAGCATTGAATAAGATGTGGTGCTATCATCTTGTTGTATCACCACTGACATGGGTTAGAGAATTTGCATATTCTAACACAGTGAGGTGAAGTATTATTTTACACAATGTATGGGACTGGCAGGGTTCAGTGAAACAGACTTTTCTTAATTCCCTTTTTCCCCCCATTTATTCAGGGGAGAAAAAAAATTAAAACTGTAGCAAATACCCTAGAAAAATATCATAAGAAAAAGTTACCTTTCTCTTATACTATGTAGAAGTGCTTACGTTCATGGTAACAGCCTGAGAACTGGGAAGAACTTCTTCCTGTAGGATCTCCAGAGACTGCCAGTTCTATTCTGCTCATAACAGAGTTTTCAGGAGGTCATAAGCAATACAATGGATTTTTAAGTAAGAAAGTATTAAAAGAATTCTCTATGAACCTTGCTGCCTTAGACAGAACCTGCCTCCTTTGGCTGGGATTGTGGTTCAGTTTTTTTGGCAGTAAGTATGAAGACCATGGAGCTTGTGGAGCATGAGGAAAACTACAGCCTTATTCCAAAAGCTGGAGAGATGGTATGGCAAAGCTAGAAATTCTCATGTCCCTTAGAGAAACTGATTTTTGAACAGACCTGACACTGATGCATCTGGGAAAGGAGTCTGACAAGGAGCCTGCATGGAAACACATGGAATTTGTTGTTTGAAATGACAGGCGGCCATCTGACTCAAGCTCCTCCATGTCACAGGCAATGGGGACACTGCCTCACACAGTTCAGTCGTTAAAATTTCAAAAACAAGCCATGTGATTCAAGTCAGGAGATATTCTGATTTGTTGAGTGTATTGCAAAAATGATCCAGTAGGAACTGGCCTGAAATTGGCTCATCTATCATTCAATATGTAGCATGTTTTTTGCATTATGATTCATGCTGTCATCGTAATTGCTGTAACTATCAACTGATAGCTGACAGTGGGAGCCAACCTAAATCTCAGGGTAAACAGGGAGGGTAAACATTACTTTCAAAGGAGTTGTGCTTGCTCCATTCCACCAATTAATTTAATTAACTTCATGAAATACCACACGCTATTCTTTGTTGGGTTGTGTTGTTGAGGGAGGATGGGGATTTTAAAGGATGTGCAAGTCTTTCCTCTTGTTACGTGGCATAAATCAACAAGTCCTGTGCTCCAAGGGAGAAAATAGACTCCTACAGTGAAATCCTGGTTAGTGCTAGGATCTCTGCTTTGATGAGCTTAAGTCTCACCCCCTAACTTTCAGAATTAGCTAACAAAGTATGAATTAATTTCTAAGTTGACAGTAAGGATAATCAATTACAACTAAGAGCTACTGAGTCTTTGCACTTCTGCTGAACAAACTGAGATTGCTTCATCAAAAAAAAAAAGGTAAAATGACACTTCTCAAGGGTCCACTATTTGAACATATATCTAGTGTTTACTGTGTTTTCTTACTGTGTTCCCATTTTGCACACAAAACCCCTGTTCTCTGTGGGAAGAATTTTTGAAAGCCCAAAGAATGCAGGATCAGGTAGAAGTTAGGTATGGACATACTGACTGCATTTTCAGAATTTGATATATCATTCCCTTGCTAGTTTCTCATAATTGCTGGCTCAGAGAGTACACTTTATTCAGAGAAAGCAGTGTAGCTGGTCTGTGTCGTTGGGACATAGCCCAGATGTGTGTCAGGGACAAGCAGCATGCAGCACTCTGCTGTTTGTTTTCTGAGTGCTTGTATGTCATCATACTGCCCATACATAATTCAGATGTAAGTGAAAGCCACTTTTCCTGAGCTTCCTTGTTGATCCATAGGGTCTTTTTAACTTCGTAGAAGCTTGCCAGGGCAAAGGGCAGAGGTAGTTAGAAATGCCCTTGTCTGTTCTGTAGGTTGCATCTGTTTAAATTTCAGTTCCTAATCTGACACTGTGTTCTCACAGTCATTTCCAGTAATATTAATAGGCAATGAGGCTAATCTGTGTCAATTTTACATAGCAGAGGGTTTTCTTAGCTGAACTTTTAAGTATATACAGCACCATTTTCTATCACTTATCTCTGTAGCATATTTGTTGTATAAGAATGGTATCTTTTCATTCCTCCCACTGCTACCATTTATTCTTTGCCAGTCTACATAATGATTTTGGAGGATGAATGAAGAAGCTCTGTCTGAGCTCTTAATGAAAGCTTCCTTTTTATCTTATCTTCCACTCTTAAAGTAACTTTCTGATAACGTTGTTTGTGAGAGAGGATAAACTGTTTGCTTCAACTTTGGTTTAATTATGATACTGAACTGTAAAAAAAACCAAAAAAAACTTAATGAAAAACTTCTTGGGACTGCTTTTTACATAAAATCTAGGAAAAAGTTTATGGGCAGAATATTTGCAAAAAAGAGGAAAGTTGGGACAAGCTAATTCAATTTGGTTCTGGTTTTAAATAGCCAATCTTATTTATGGTTTTCTTTTGCTTTCTTGTTTGTGAAGTTGGACATAAGAAATCCAGTCACTAAGGAGTGCTCCGGTGTGCTTGGTGCATATGTATAAAATCACAGAATCACAGATTAATCTGAGTTGGAAGAGACCCACAAGGGTCATCAAGTACAACTCTGAAGTGAATGGCCAATATAGGGATTGAATCCCAACCTCGGTGTTATTAGCACCATGTTCTAACCTAGATGATGATGATCCCTGCCACTACCAGTCTAAATTTAAACGCATCCTCTGTCTGGATATCTTTCAGTATTGTGTAATTTTTTCAACAGAAACCTTGTTGAAATGGAGACACTTTGGACATTTGTTCAGGGTGTCTGAAGGTCACAGCTGCAGTATGTGTGATCAGTCCATGGGGTGTGTGGAGAGCACAGAGAGGTACAGGCTGCTGGTCTGCATCTGTCTGCTAAACTGAGCTCAAATCATTGGCGCAGTGCATTAGGGATAGGTATTTTGGAAGTCTTGTGCATGCACCACTAAGTGCAAAACTAAACATCCGAACCTATGGAGCTGACATCTAAGACAACATCCACATCATCCACATCAACAACCATAGCACAAAGAGTGACTTGCAGCAGGCAGTTCAGAAAGAAACTTCATCTAGTCAAATGGTGAAATTTGTTCCTGAGCTGAGAAACAACATAGTGTTTTGAGAATTGTTTGAACACTATTCAGGGGACTGAAGTGATGCATATGCCTTATGCTGGTCCTCCACAGAGGAATGATATTCATCCAGTGTGAATACTTTTGAATAGAGAATGAATATTTAAACCACATGGAGACAACTGATGAATAGAAAAAGAGGATAAATTATCAAATTAATTAATATTAGTAGTGAGTGCTTACAAATAGTGCTCATCAAGGACTAGACCTTTTGTTGCTCTGACTGGGTGGGCCCTTGCTGGTTTGAATTATCTTTGTAAGAAAATGATGATCAAAGAAGGCAGAACATATTTTAAGAAACTCTTTTAATACAGCATAACTCAGAACAAAATATACTATTGTTTAATAAAGCTATCATAGGCACAATTCAGAATTTATAAAAGTTAGCCTCTTGGCTTGAAAGCAGAACAATATCCTATTCTAATACATTTCTTTTAATTATTATGAGGTGTTTTATTCAAATATAATGTATTTGTTTATATATAAGTGGCCTATAAAAGTGGAAGAGAGAGCAGCAAGCCAAACACTAATGCTTAAATTCTGTGAAAAAGTACAGAACAACATATTTATTTGGTTTTTATCAGAACCATTAGTAACTCTTTGATGCAAAACATACAGAAAACACTGTAGAAGTTCTACATTGTTTCTAGAAGATTTTGATACTTCCATGGGTACTCTTTCTGAATGTTATGCAACCCTCTCAATTTTAACCACTTGCAACTTCTTTAATGTATGACATTCTCACTTTTAAATTTTGAGATTTAGTGTAATGCCTGAAGTCAATAAAGAGGAGCTTTTGGGATATTCTAAATAATTGTAAATATTTTAAAATTTGGTGATGAAAAACTTAAAAAATATGTATGCATTTTAAGAACAAAAGCGTATATCATTTTTCAACCATAACCAAAAGCTTTTACAGTGAAATATTAAACCATTAACTCTAATAATTTTAAGTTCAAGATCTGTGTTGCTTAATTGAAAAAAATCTTGCACTTGCAGATTGTAAATTTTTACATTTTAGCAAAGATTTTAAAGTATGTAAGTGTCTTCAGATAATTAGAACATTGCATAAAAAGGAAACCTGCTATCTTTGGTTTCATGAACCTCGCCCAAAAAAAAAGTATTTCCAGATGGAATTATTTTGCTTATGTGACTTAATTTTTCACTAAATTAAGTTAACTGCCCCCTGTCCTTGTCTCTTCTCTAGGTTCCCCAGCTTTAGTTTTGGTCTGTCTTCCTTAGCTGACACCTTGTTGAGTATAACTTTATTTCAATGTATTGGTTAATTTATGCTTACATGATCTATACCAGCATCACAGTTTTCAGGTGTGTCTGCTACTGTTCCAGCTCTATTCTCATTGAAGTCACTGATTCCCCTTCCTCCCAGCCCTGATGTCAATGGCAGCAGTTAGGCCATTATCAAATATGATGAGAAAATTGGCTGTCTATCAACTCTACACAGTCAGACTAGTGATCCTATCAGTAGTCTTATTTGAGTTCAATATAAATTAAAACTCTAATTTATGTATCTGCTTTCTTCCCAATCTCTGGGCAATTGGCTGAGAAGAGATCTTGCCTCTTAATAATTTTATTTTTCTAAACGAATTTCCTTGCACCTAGATTTTGAGTTTTACTACAAACCTTTGGTTTCAAAATATATCAGTGTCATCATGGTAGCTATTGGCATCATTAGCACTTTTCATTTCTTTGCAATAGAAAGAAAATTATGCAAAATGTATATTCTCAATCACAGAAGAGACTCTGACCTGTGCACTAGGTAAAGTTCACATCCTGTGTTCTAGAGGATGGAGAGTACCTATACATTGCAAATACAGCGTCAGAGACAAAAAAAATGTGTTCTGAAGCAGCTGTAGCCCCTCCAGTAGTCTAGAAGGTGAAGCAGCAGAACTGAAGAGGCTGGAAATGTTGGCTTTTAACCTTCTCAGGGAAGAAAGCCTGGGAGCTAGCAGGGAAGTAACAGCTAGTGTGTGGATCCAAAACTCCTGAAGGGACCATCATACATAAGAGCAGTAACTAGAACCAGAGGGTAGTAAAGATTGGCATCCTCTCCTCCATTTCCCTCCCACTGGCTGGGGGTAGCCCTGCCCCAAAGGCCCCCTGCAACCTCTTCACCCAGCTCAGGGATGTGGCGGCATCCAGCTCTCCTCGAGAGATAGTGTCCTCCCTTCACTTCACATGATTTTTTTAACCTGCTTCTGTGTTGCTCTTTTCCATCTTACTTGCTGACTTAATTCTTCAGAATTTATTTTTAATGTTCTACATTTTAATGCTTTGATCTTCTGCATGTCGTAAGCCACATGCTTTTTTGGCTCTTCTTCCTTATTTGGAAAAGGCAGCATAGTAGGTCTCTGATAAGCTGATAGCCATCTGCCCTGAGTCAGTGATGTGGTATTAATTAACCTGCATTATGCAATGATTACCTATATCAGTACAACATAAGTCATTTCCACGAATAGTGCAGACTTCCACCTGGTTCTTACCTTAGAGCTTTCTGTCATTTCATACTCGTTTGGGGTTTTGGCTGGTTTTCATTTTGACACCTCATGTTGTGAGACTCTCTCAAATATACTTTTTAATTGTCTTCCTAATCATTCAATTCCTTGGAAAAGTCAAAAACAGAAGCTTATACAGCTAAACTTCTAAATGTCCATGATGCAACAGATAAAGCTTTCTCAGACAGTTATAGAAATCTTCTTTTCTTGTAAATTGCATTATGACTGCTTTGAAATCCAATGGAAATAATTAAAAAGTGGTGAGAGCATTTGTTGCAAGACCATCTTTAACATATTAAAATCACTCCTGAAACAATACTGGCTATGGACAAAAGGTAGTGTTTCAAGAAGAAAATACAGAAGAAAATAAAGAGCTGGCCTGCCACTCCCAACACATGCATGCACAGCCTGCCAGAACATTTTTGTAGATTGTCCCATTTTTAAATCACCAGGATGCAAAATAGACACTTGTTTTATTTTCCACATTTGAAGTGGCTGGATGATATCAGAGACCCCCATGTTAAAAATTATTCTAATATGAAGTGGACTCAGCAAAAAGGTGAATTCAGCTTTGGGCATCACTAATTCATAGATTAGTTTATAGATGATGGACATGGGGAAGTATTTTATCCCAAGCTTTTTCTTTGAGATTTTCTATTAGTATAGGAACATATACATGAATGTGTGTGTGGCAAGAAAGCTTTTTTCCCTGTGTGCAGAGCAGGCACGCTTTCCTAATGCAGTGCGCTACAATCCTTGCTCAGAGGTGTAGGACTTCCATAGACGGGTTTATTAGCTGGAAGCTAATAGTACCATAGCTGGAAGACAGTGTATGGCACTGAAATACAGAAAAATAAATTATTTCTTCCAGTGTAAGAGCAAACCTATTCTTAATTATTTTTCTATTAATATCTGTGCCTTGTGATATACCTTCATGACCTGATTTAAAAATTAAGGAGGTTCTGACAAGGTGAGAAAAAATATTTATAGATACAAAATACTAACTGTGGACAGTAGTTTGATACTTCAGTCCTGACAGGAGAATTATAAAGGTTTGTAACTCACAAGTTGAAGCAAGAAGTACTATAAATTACAAAAATCCTGTTATGCATATTTGAGCAGAAAAATGCTTTATTAGCAGCTCCCATAAATTTCTGGGCTCCATCTCTTAATGCTTTAGGTGCATGAATTAATTTTTACTTTTTTATGTGGTTTTGTATAATTGACTAGTATTGAAGGCAAGGTAAGGAAAAACAATAGCTATGCCACAGTGAGGCATATCACCCTCTGTGTTAATGTTTGGCTTTTTCTGTGATTTGCAGAAGATTACCTGTTTTCTCCATTTTCTCATCTCAAGTTGTCAGAGAGGTTTTTGTTTGTTTGTGGAGTTGGTTTCTTGCCTTTTACCCTGTGGGGGCATGAGATCACAGATATCTAATCCATATTAAAGAACTCAGCTTCTTAAAGGTATTTTCCACTGACTCCTAAAAAGAGTCTGCAGATTAAGAAAACCCTTGAGTTGCCTGAGAAGGAGGACATTTTTATTTTTGTCTTAATGCAGCCACGTACTCTCTAACTGAGCCTTTATCTCTTTATATGATGCCATTTCAAAGACATGAACAAGGTCTGCAGTTGTGATCCTGTTGCCTTTAGGTGCACTTGCAGCTCCGAATGGGGTGGCCACTCCCCACAGATACGGACATGGTCTGTGCTGGAGTTTGCGACTGCCTTCATTTCTGAAGGCAACCTGTATCTGCACCTCCAGATGCATAGAATATCTTTGATGCTTAAAGTTAAAAAAAAAAAAAAAAAAGAAAAAATGTGAAGAAGAAAAATCCTGGAATCTTAGGTTGTGTGTTTAAAACCAACAATCAACTGTCCTCTTCTTTCCCTCTCCTTCACCCTGCCTCAGTCAATAGTTTTGAATCCCATGTAAATGTAACAGACATGACTGATTTTGACAGGAAAAAATGTGTAGGACTTGCTCTATAATTTACTTTAAAGCAAAAATAAAGTGCCAAAAATAATATTATAGTATCCAAGATACTTTCTCAAAGGGATATACTTTCACAGTAATTAATGCATGGGTGGGAAAAAAAGGGGATTTTTTTTTTTTACTGAACTGGCTGATAGTTTAACATATTTCATACATAATGAGTTCTCTGAAACCTTAAAGAATACAGTATAGGTCACATTACACTGCTAAAAACATGCATGTGAACTTTACTGAGGCAGTTGTTGAGACTCTATCTCATATCATCTCACAGTTTTGAGTTATGTTGTTGATTCTGACTGTAAATGCTTATATATTGTTGTGAACACAATTTCAATTTCACATGCTACTCATTGTAATCATACCCAAGTGCAAACAGGGAAACTCACCTGCCAGGTACACAATGGAGTATATAACAGTTTCTATATAGATTCTATATAGAAACTATTCTGTAGATTCCTGCAATTAATTTAAGAGGTTTTTTGCTCATGACTATTTTATCTGTGCTATATTGCTGTGGTAATCCCCAAGCAATGGGATAAACACAGAAAAGATCTTAAGAGTCATGAAATATGGGCTCTCCAATAACCATTTATGGATAATTAATCACATTAGCAGACAATACTGTATTTCATAACCTTCTGCATGTATTCAGTTGGGTAGAGTCTAGATTGAGACTTTACAATACTAAAAAGCAGAAAAAACCAAACCAAACCAAACCAAACCAAACCAAAACCCCCAAACAAACGAACAAAACCAAATCACCAAAACCAAACCAAATCAAACCTCCAAAACCGGCATCCAACCAAAAAATAAAACCCAAAAACCAAATGCAAGAGGAATATTCACTTCTCAGACCAATACTGATGTGAGAGGACTTCATGAATTCACAAGATGCACATATCAAGTGCTGCACTATAGAAAATAAAATCTTACTTTCTGTTAGAGAATATATCCTGATTAGAGATCACCATACATAATCTCTGTTGTTTTGAGATTTTGGACAATGGTCTCAGACACACTGTATGATTTTTGTGGTTAGCCCATGTGTGGCCTAGGAGCTGGCCTTGACAATCCTTGTGCGTCTCTTCTGTCTCAGGTGTTCTATTATTCTATGATTCTGTGATAATAAAGCCCAGAACTGAGAGGGACTGAGAAAGACACTATAGCTTTTGCTGCTGTACACAAGAAGAGATTCAGATTTGGTGCAGACAGGAGAACAGGATGGAAAAATTGGGGTAATGGTGTCTGTGGATGGATAGCAAGTCGGAAAAATCTCAAGGAGGTGTGCTCCCCTTTGCTATCTAAAGGAATTTTGTTTCACCAGCAATGATGTCCAAGGATTGTTGTCATTGTGGGTAGTGTTAGATATAATCCTGATTTGTTGTTTTCCTCTTTGCTGTCCTAATGTTGGGAAATAAGTAAAATACTAAAGGAAACTGTTGGTGAGAGTACTGTTATAGGCAGGATCCAGCTTTGGACACCCTTTCTTGGGAGTTTTTCATTGCTAAATGCAGGTTTCTGATTAGACGTTTGCCTGAAAGAAAAGCAATCTCTTTAGATATTTCCAACTGTTTTGTTATTTTGCCTTTTGAAATTTGTCTGAATTGAAGAAAAGACTGTACTAGACTGACCTTAATCCATTTACCCAATCCCCCAAAAAAGATGGTGCATAGAGGAATTGCAAAATACTGTCATTATCCATTTATCTTTAAATTCCATATTTCTACATAATGTGTCAATTTTTCTAGAAGACTAAAAATGTACTATGCAGGTAAATAGAGTTTTGATTGAACTTCTTCAATTTCCTGTGAATTTGAGAGTTGCTTAGTAGATGTCCTATTTGATTTCTGCTTCTGCTTGAGATTTTTGACTGTACAGGATCTGGGAATGTTTTTCTCAGTTAGGAATAAGCAACTGTGACAAGAATGAATACGTTTATATCTTACGTCAAGGAATTGGTGGGCTACTTTCTGTAACTATTTTTACTGTGATATTTTCTTCTATAATAAGTTTGCTGACAAGTTATTTTTCCCCACAGGAGTAGTAGACTCAGGGAAATTAGAGATGGAAAAGTCCTATTGGGTCATATTGTCAATTTTCCTGTCAACACAAGAATGCTCCTTGCAAAGAAGTTTTCTTTAGTATTTCTGTCTCCTGATCCATATGAAAAGAGTCAAGAGTATGCATTTTCTGATGTAATAACAGCAGCGAGAAATGAGGAGCTGCTATGTATATTCTTTTTTTTGAGGCAAGATGTTCAGAACAAGCTGGAAAAAAATTCAAGGCAGTTCTTTACAAAGTAAAAAATTTTAAAGATGAAGTAGAATTTTAAAGAGAAAAGTAAAGAGTGAATTTTACTAACTTTATCAGAAATTAGACACTTTTGGTAATGATACTTTGTTCTTTTTGTTTGCAAAAAGTGCTGCACATACAAAATGTCCATACTGGGCCCCATTCCTCCGGCCATTGTTCACAAAAACTGTCCTTACTTAGGACATACCACAGATTTTATTGAGGCTTGTCATAGGAGTAGGAACTGTTTTTACAAGTAATGGTTTTCAACAGCAGTTATATAAACTGAGGTGGGGGGGGTGGGGAGGGAATGCAGTATGGAGAGCTGGGTAGCAAATATATTTTCTATTCTGGGAAAATTATCCTGTCATAAAAAAATGTTCCTGTTGCATGGGGGGAGCAGGAAACATCTTTAAAAGTTTTCCATCTTGCAAAGAAGGTATGGGTGTACTTGTTCACTGGCACAAACATGCAAATCAGCCAACTCCCCTGTGCTTGGGGTCACATATCCAGCTCTGTGCTGTCTTTCACCAGCCTCTTGATAGCTCTTACAGGGTAGAGATCTCCTAGGCTCCTTCTTGCAGCAATGGGAGGTCTTTCTTTCCTCGGTTTTATTTTTTTAATGTTAAATGGGGCAGCTGCAGTGAGAGTGAATGCCCATAATATGGCCCAGTTTTAAGAGTTTTACATAGTATGTGAGCAACTATCTGAAAAAGAGCTCTGAAGTCAGGTCTCACATCCCCAGAAACCACCTGTGAGCTGTTGGCTGTCCTTGATCATCACAGTTTCACGCTGGGACTCCAAGGCTGTTTTTCCTTAGAAAAGCCCATGAAAACTGGTATGCTCCCACAGTGTTTCAGCTTCAATGAACTTATTCAATTTTTTCCATTATAATCTGTTACATTAAAGCATTTGTCACTACCTCTACTTCTCCAGACTGCCAAGCCATACTGTCTTATAATACAATAAAAGGGTTTTCTTAAAAGGAAGAAAAACTGCATACTGCTATTTTCAATACAGAAACTGGTTTGTTCAAAAAGGCAATTTCTGCAATACTAAGAGACATCAAAAATACCAAGCAGGTCTTTCCTGACACTGTCCCTTTCCTCAGGTGGTTATTGCTGTGTTACAATATGTCAGTTTATATGATTTAGTAGGAGGAAAAGGAGTTTTAACTATGGATCTGGTTGCCTCAGAGAGTTGTTTCTGAATGTATTCTGAGAGCAATGTTATAGATAATCACGTCATAACGGGTTTTTTCCTTACATATTTACCACTATGTGGTACTTCTAAAACAGATTAGGTAAAAAATACATACATCAGACTGAAACCAATTGCTGCACTTCTTCACTACTGTAACCTTATTCCTGAGTGTAAATACCTTTGGTTGCATCCTGTTTACAACCCACTGAATAAAATACTAAATTGCTTTCATTTGCTGACCTTATTTAGTCAAGAAGACCAGTGTATTATGGCATCATTCAAAATACCATTTTTTCAAGTCCTTTTAATAAAATACATAAATTTTTTTATTTGTTGTATTTCTTACTATTAGCTTCTATTGCTTGCAATGGATTTTGCATCATAATGTTCACTGTGGCATTGAAATATGTGTGGGATAACTCTTGTTCTTTGTCAGGGGATAGTTTGGTTTTGGTTTTACAATTTGTAAGTACATGACAACACATATGATAATATACAGAGTGAAGTTCTGTCCAAGTTCCAAATGAATGAGTATTAAAAGACATAGTGCATAAAAGAGATTGTAATCTTTGTCTAAAACTAGCAGCTGGCTTGGTATGTAAAGCATTCAGGAAACA
The DNA here is from genome assembly GCA_013397015.1 of Myiagra hebetior. Classification (NCBI taxonomy): domain Eukaryota; kingdom Metazoa; phylum Chordata; class Aves; order Passeriformes; family Monarchidae; genus Myiagra; species Myiagra hebetior. The sequence continues at coordinate 81,056 of VWZQ01005179.1, read as the reverse complement.
GTGCAAATATTTGGCATATTTATTTCTTGAGTATAGTGTGTCTCAGAACTGATACCTTATAAAGAAAATTGTTGAAAAGCAAGAATTACTAAGTTTTGCCTATGACTTTAACAATAAGGTTTGGTTTTGAAGTGGGGTGTTTTAGCTTTCACTTGGGGCTTTTAACCACTTTTTATTTTTTTAAGAAGTTTTAAATTCTTGTTCTTGTCTTGCCATGCTGCTTTATCAACAAATATGCATTATCTGCCTCTGACAGCATCTATATTATTCAGTTGCTTTGCCTCTGGGGTCTCTTAAAAAGCTGTCCATAGAAATACAGCTAGAGAAGTGGCCGCTTTGCTTGTCGCACTGGTTAGTTTTTCATGCAGGGTAATTTTGAATTCAGTGGGAATTTCTTACACTTTCATAAAGACGCAGTAGCTGCTTTCTTCTAAATAGCAATGCTTGAACATGTGCATAGTCATACTCTGGGCATAATTGAAGTCTTTCAGCATTCCAAAGTACTGGATAACCTAAAATAAATGTGAATCCAGATTTTTTTTTCTTTTTTTTTTTTTTTTTTAAGGAACTGCTATATAGACTTTGGTAAAGGGGAAGAAGCTAAGATTTGGTGAAAGCAAAATGGAGAAAAACGCAGCCCTGAGTCTAATGAATTAAAAGGGCTAGAACTGGCATATTAATGTTGAAGGTTTCATGGCTGGTTTTCCAGCCAAAAAAAAAGGAAAAAAATCAAAAAGGAGGATCTCAGAGTGCAAAGTGGAAAGTCATGCAAAGAAAAGAAATGTAGGCTCAAATGCCCCAACCTGACAGGCTGACTATGAGGTACCACTGGTAATGCAGTAACAAAAATAAAGTGTGAGGTCAATGTTCATTGAAAGAGGCATTTCTAGAGCAAATGGTGATGGTGCAGTGCTATCCAGCATGTGCTAGTTTTGTCCTTGTTGTAAAGCTAGGTAAACAGCTGCAAAGCCTGTTACAGTGTTTGAAGGAGATGGCTCAAAATTAGAACAAGAACAGAAAAAGATCGCTTTTTCCAGTCTGAAAAATCATGAACTAATCAGATTTTTTTTGCTAAAAATGCATGCAGTAGATAAATGAAGTGGAATATAAAGAATCATGCAAGATTAAGATGGGCCAGAGAATCAATCATTACTGAGTTATGATAAATTTAGGCAGAGAATTAAGTCATGTTTCTTGACCATTATAGTGCTAAGTCTTCCAGCTGGGAGACAAGGTGCAGCTACAAAGGTTTGTTCATATGTAGCTACAAAGGTTTGTTCATATGTAGCTACAAAAGTTTATCATATCTCTAAGAGTGGAGGACTAGGCATGGTGGTGCTTTTTACCTTGTCTTCTCCTCCTTTTCTCTTATAAGAGGAGAGTAAGGCGGAGTTGCTAAGAGGGCAGAAACCTCTTGAGATTATCTGGTCAAACTTCCCGGCTCACACAGGGTTACTTAGTCACCCAGGATTCTGTCCAGTCAGGTTTTTAATGTCTCCATAGATAAAAACTCCACTACTTCTCTGAGCAACCAATGGCAGCACTTGGTCAAGTGGTAGAAAAGAGGTACCAGGTAGAACACTCATGGAGGTGGAATCAGACAGGGAAAGCTCCATCAAGGGACATTTCAAAGTTTCTTGTCAAACATGTTTATTACTTCCAGGCTTTGCGTAGACTGACTCCAGCTCTTTAAAATCTGATCCACATAGATGTTTGTGTAAGATGAAAAGATTGTTGAAGCTGTTTTATACTTCACAACACAGATTTGAGGGTTGGATGTGGATGTTAGGATTCATGATCTTACATTGTTTTAGGATTGATAGTGTTGTAGCAGTAGACCTTTAATTTTCTATTGGTCATTTGTTATACATAAGATGTATGCTCAATACTCTGTACTTAAATTAGTGAGTTTCCAATTCAATGTAAAGCAAAGAACAAAAGAAGGGGGAAAAATAGTTTTTTACGACAGTTTTTCCCCCTGAAATGTTCCAAAGCATGTGAAGATCAGCAGTTGTGTAGTAGTGACATGTTTGTGGTCCATGTTTCTGACATGTGGAAGAGCCTCTGTTGAAACAACACTGCTGTAGTGATCAACTTGAATTTCATGTAGAATTTAGGTTGATAGCATTGAGTTAAGTGGAGTCATTCAGGGCCAAATCCTGATTTCCTTGCTAATGCAGGTGGTTCCTGTGGCTTCCATGTGACTGTAAATTTAAAAAAATTTTTTTTGAAGATATTTCTTTCAACAAACTTCCAAAGAGATTTTTAAAAAAATATATATCACCGTATTTTTCTTCAAAATGTTTTGATCAGTACGAGTGGTTCCTTAATCTGCTCTTAAATCATCTTGTAAATAATACATTCACCTTAAAACTAGATCTAAAGTGCAGTTCTGATTAGAATATATTTCCAAACTGAAAAGACAAACTGAATGCTTGATCATGTGATGTGCTGAGAAAGCTAAGTAGAAGTGATTTTTTTTCAAATTATTTCATTCAGGGTGAATATGCCATACTGGCCTTAATGCTTCTTCATGCCCAGCGCTTCAGAGTATTCAGGACCCATTTTTGCAACCTCACTCATTTCATGGTGAGATCCAGAGAAAAGCTTTCTCAAGGTGCCATTGCAAATATGGGTCAAGTATTTACTTTCCAGAGAACTTCTGTCTTATGAGAGGGAAGACCTGCTGATAACTTACCCAAACAAGCTGGATAGGTATTCCCTTACCGCTGTCCTAGTAAGTGTATTTACAAGTTCAGGTTTCTAGCAGAGAAAAGGAAGTTATCTGGTGTTGATAGTAAAGTAGGTTTTTACAGGGAGGTATTGGATTTCAGTATTCCCCTTTCCACCTGCATTATCTTTTACAGATACCAGATGACAATTGTTTGCTGATATTTTACTGAAGACTGAGTGAAAGAGTAAACAGCTGAGGGGAAAATCCTTTTCCTGGGCAGCCAAAGTGAAAAGAAAAAAAAAAAATCTCTTGGAGAGGGGAGGTGCTAGAAAACAAAAACGAAAATCATTATTGCAATTGAATGTTTTCACTGATATTTTTAAAATGTTAATCATTGTAATTTTGCCTCATAGCTCGTATTTTGATTCCAATCTTCTGTTCTTTTACTTGTTTGGTCTTTTGTTGTCATTGTTTCTTTAAAACTTGATGTTTGAGGCCTTACCATGTCTCAAGGTCTTGTGGGAGAGTATATTATTGGCTGTGTAGAGGTCTTTCTAGCAGGACAGGGCCAGCTGAAAAGGCCCTGAAATACAAAGGCATTGCTGAGAGTGCAAAAGGCTTCCAGAAGATAAATTTTTAAACATTGTTTTTGTTTTGTTCTGCTAGTTTACTTTACCATGGCAGGCTGCCTGGGCTCTTCTTTCACTAGAAGTTCAAGTAAAACTAACTTTGCGTTTGCAGGTTGTCTTAAATGTTGGTCTCTGTTTATTGGCTGCTAGACACCTTACCAGGGCAATGAGCTTAAAGAGACAAATTGAGCGAAACTGCAAAGTCTAGCTACAGAGAAGAACATTTATTCCATCGCAACAGCCCTTTCTTTTTTTGCATTTGGACTGGGTTAAATGCCTGCATAAACTAGTTCTTAAATGTCTGCATATGCTAGACTTTGTCGAGGACAAAATCTGGTGAAATGCAAAGGTGTGTTTAAAGCTCTGGCTTGATGAAATAGCAAAGCCACGACTGGCTGCTGCTAGTTAAATCTGTGAAATCCATAGGCTAAAACCCTAGTCAGAGAAAGCTTCCTCTCTCATAAGACTACTTCATCTCCCCTTCCAACCCTCTAGAAACTAACATGGCCTATACACCGTACTGTATCTTGACATACAGTAACATTTGGAATAGCTGATTTCCAAGGTCAGCTTCATGAAAAGGTGCATTGTATTTTAAAAGAAGTCAGAAATCAGAAAAGAAGATTTAGTCAGAGTAGCAGGGGGATAGAGGTCATCTGCATCTTTCTCAATATTACCCTTCCCTGGCAAAGGCAAACCAGCACAACTGAAAAAGCTGTGCACCACCTGTTTTTTATATTGATATTGCTCTTCATGCCATTCTGTAGCTGTGAGCGCACCGAGGTCTGCACAGCTCCCTGACACCTGAGGCCCAACCCCTCTGCGGAGGTTTTGCTCTGCCGCTCCAACAGGATGAATCTGAGTCTGCAGAAGAGACTCCAGTGTATTGCTGCAGGTAGAAGCTGGGTTTCTGTCTTGCTTTCCTGGGAAACAGTGAGATTCATGTGAAGCAGTGTAGAGGGGACTTTATTGCGAGCACTGGGTTATGCTGCCAGACAATGCTGTGGAAACAGCAATCCATGATCTTGAGGCTGCAGGGGCAGGAGATCCCTGAGCACTGCAGCTTCGGACAAGCATTGTACAGCCACACTGGGCAGTGAAAACTGTTTCATCCTGCTACATGTGGCATTATTACAGGACCAGGTATCTCTGTTCTTAAGGATTTAAGTTTTTACCCTATCAGTGCCTGGTTTGTTACTTAAGGTGACCCCCAGGATTACAGAAAAGAATACTTTCCTGAATGGGATTTCTGCTATTGATTTTGGATGTCCTATAATCTTCCTTCCTTGCCATTCCTGTTGCTCTTACAAAAATGTTTCTTGGGGGAGAAGGGGAATCCAGTATGAAGACAATTTTTTTCTGTAAACTGTGGCACTAAGGAAGATACGTCCACAGTAAAAACATGTCTCCCTTTCCCTGTAGTTCTGAAGGGCTCTCCCAAAGTATATCAAATATTCTTTTCACACCCCTTGGAGCTGATCACTACGTATCCATTACCATCTCCTTCCCCTATGTCTTTAGCATCCCTGAGTGTTTCACAGTGGGGTGCAAGGCATCAGATGCTGCAGGATCCTCTGGGCATGAAGGAAAGAGCTTCTGGGAGCTGCTGTGGGTGTCCTTGCTGTGCAGGCATGACCAGACTTTTGTCCTGCTCTCCTTCCCTCCTTGGATTTCCAGAAATGTATGAGAATCTGATATCTTCTCAAGTCCTACCATCTCCCACCTTTGTCAAAACATAGTTCAGATTAGCATAAAGGTTCAAAATTGGGAGGAGAGGCAGATGCGCAGAGAACATAATAATTCAAGCCTTTTCCTCTGCAGAACTCAAGCTTGCAATGCTGAATTTGCAGCTTAACTGGTGTTATATTTGTGGATAAGGGGTTGGGTTAACCATTAATAGGTGAATGGGGGTTCATGTTCTTCCACCCAGATTTTTTTGCTCAGCTGTGGACGTTGTCTCTGCCTCTCAGGAACTGCTCTCAGATGATTGCAGACAGCAGCACTGTGCAGAGCCCGTGGAAAGAACGTGTGAGGCTGCGATAGGGCTCCCCTTGGCATTTTTCCAATTTTGTTTCTGCAGAACTGGACACCTATGAAATTTCCATTACATCAATATAGTAGTTGTTGCAGCAAAACACAAATCATTCAGCAGTGTTAGAGAATTTGTTTGCACTGCCTTTTTTCTTTATTTTTTTTTTTTTTTTCTGAGTTGAGTTGAGTTGAGTTGAGTTGAGTTGAGTTGAGTGGAGTGGAGTTGAAAAAATAAGCAAGCTGCATGGAAAGGGTGAACATATACCCAGGAAATAGTTTGCTGATAACATAGGAGCCTTCATGTCTGCTGGGTGGTGCCTTAAGTTTTCTTAACAAAGAAGTGAGTGTTAGTTCTTCAAATAAAAGTTACTTTTTGCACTCACATAACTGAGGCTGAGAATTTCCAAGATGAAAAACTTGGCCTTTTATTTATTTTTCTTTTTTTATTTTTTTAAATGGAACATAACTTGAGTGGGATCTCCTCTCCCTCCAGCAAACCTCTACCCCCCACATTGCCCTCCCCCTGTTATTAAGATTACAGTATCCCAAAAACTCTTCAGCGCTGTGAGCAAAGGAAACAGAAATGGCTTTGCGTTACGAACTGAACAGAGATTAAGTTATTGGAGGCCTTGAAATAGCCCTTTCTCAATTTCCATTCCCATGAGGTTATCCATATAAAGTTGCTGTTTAGTACAGGGTCAGTGTGATGAAATTTATTTGTTGAGTCTATTTGGTGCCAGAGCTTTTGCCAATAATCTGATCTACCTGATAGTGGTACTATTTCAAAAATGTCCAGTCAGTAACAGAAATGCAGTATCTGTAGAGTTTCAAAGACAGCAGTAGTAAGTGGGATCAGAGCAAAGAACTCAAAACAAAAAGGTCTCTCCTTTTAATAAAATAAATGCATATAATGATTACTTAAATCATTTCAAAGCTATGAAAAAGTAGACATTACTATTTCATTTCACATATCACCCCTGCCCCTAAGCATGTGGAATCTTTTTTTTTATATGGCTCTATCAATGCACTGTATTGGATGTGCTGCTATATGAAATAATTAACTCCTAGCTGGCCCTTTCAGATGAAAGTTGATTTCAGGGAGAGGGTACAGGAACAAAGAGTTAAGATGGCACGGACTGTGGATTTTGCATATGGTGTCCATTTTTTTCCTTTCGCTTTATTATGTTTAAAGAGTTCTCTGCCTAACCAGTTGCTATACTTAAAAACCCACAGTACTGTATATCTACATAAATTATACATAAAATAAAGGCTTAGGAAATGAAGTCTTGCCATTTTAAGTACATATGTTGTAAAACTATATATGCTTTTATTTCATTTTCAAACTGCAAGGGAGCGTTGTCTTTCATTTTATTTTTCAAAACCTTTAATTACCAACATCAAATGAAATTATGATAATCTTCTCTTTGTTTAGTCATCTGTGAAATGAGCTTATGGCAATGGTTTCCTCTAAGTCAGTACCACATCAAAACCCCAGAGTGTATGGGAGTAGCGTGACTGTCTTATCTATGGGCAATTCAATTTCCTATTTTGCATTTTGTAAGGAATATATATATACAGGTATAGCAATACCACAAGAAGCTTTCTGCTCAGCAGCCTGCCTTTATTTTGTTGAAGACTAATATGAAACCTTGAGAAAAGTCCATCATACCTTTGACCACCTCTGAAGCTTGGCATGGATCAACTTGCGATGACTGAAGAACACCCTTTTCAAAAGCCTCACTGCTCTGACCTCTGCTGTCCTACTGCTGCTCTAAGGTAATGTGATTTGACCATCAGGCTTTCTGCTTACATGCAAATATTGGCCAAAACTGTTAAAAAAAAAAAAGAAGTCAAGAAATTGCTTTTGTGCTCTCAGTTTCATGAAATAGGGCATTTGTAATGCAAAGGCCAGTTTTAATATGTTGCATTGCAAAATGAATGTCTGGCAGGAAGCAAAGTTAGCCATCTGTAGTTTCAAATTTCTACATGGTCAGCATAGTGTACCAGCTGATAACATTATGGCTGCTTCTTGGGCACCTTAGCTGGTCAATGTGCTCTGACCTATTCAGAGGGTGTGTTTTACCTGTTGGTCCACCTTCGCACCAAGGGCTACTTCTTCATGATTGCCTGTTGCATCCAGTCTGCTGCAGCAATCCTGCAAGACTGAGCCATCCTTCTGTAGGAGTCACACAGCAGTAGCAGGGAACATAATTGTATTTATTAAAGCTTGGGGTTAACACTGACTTGGTGAGCATGGATCCTGCCTGGTAGGCATGCCTCTCCCTTTTTCCCCTGGTCCTCAGGTTTTGGCTCTAGGAGATTTTCTTACGTTTGAAGATTTCAGAATGGTCATGGAGGCTTTTTTGCTCTGAGATAATGTTTTCTAAATACAATACAATGCAATACGAACCACTTTCAACTACCAGTACTTCTTGGAAAGAGCAACTCTGTGGCAGGACTCTTTTCAGGTTCAAGCAAAGTATAGTTTAAAGGAAAGCAGACTCATGAAAGCAAAATTGCAGGGGTAATGGGTTGCTCTCTGTGCTTATTGAAGGACATAGGTTTGTGTAAGAGACCGAGCTCCCTTGCCTGGGTCTTGGGTAGCCTTATTTCCCAAGCTTCTGGTGTATCCTAGTTAGTGCCTTGAAATATTTTGGTCCTTGAAATAATTTGGCCACAAAATGGCAAAATTTGGTGTTACCTACATAGCTGAGAAGCTTGAAGCTTCCCTTTTGTAAAGCTGCACATGTTCAGACAGCAGATTTTGAAAAGAAGGTGGAGAATGCATCAAGTGCCTGCAAGGTGTACTGTAACTTTATTTAAGCCAGGTTAGGGTTGAGGGTGGGCCTCATAGTCATGGTTCATGCCAGGACTGCTTGTCATAGTAGCAGTATGAGGAACAAGTACAGTGTTGTCAGTATTATTTTAGGAATTTAATCAAGGGTCATATGCTGACTCACTCACAAGTGGATGAGACAAATCTCTTTTGAGTTCTACTCTCCCAGAACTTGTTCTCACTCTTTCCTCCTAGCCTATATTCCTTTTATATGCTAGCCACTGATTTTTTTTTTCTCTTTCTGTGTTGTCTTGATTGTCCCATTCCTTGCATGTTCTTCTGATTGCAATTAGAAACCAGTAAAACTTAATTCAAACTAGTGGTGTCAGAGGATTTGAAAAACCCACATGATGAATTAATTCACACATCCTTTATTCAGATAAAGAGATGTCAAGTGCCAAAATTAAAAAAAAACAAACTAAAAATCAGTATTTCAGGTTTTCAGGTTTCCGTGTTTTACCAATTAACATCAGAACAAGACAGTAATAAATGATTATAAATCTTCAGTTTGTCAGTCTCGATATGGACACGGGTAGTTCAAATGCATGTCATCCAACCTTTCACCCCTTTGTGTTAATGACAGACTGCTGGTATTTCCTCCTAAAGCTTTATTTATCCTCTTGTATGTTAAGTTTCCTGTGCCAAATTCTCTAGGTCTATTTTCATAATTTACATGATAAAATAAACAGTATTTGTCTGCTGAGGAAGGTTAATTTGCCTGCCACTTGTTTTATGTTTAATGTATTGCTTCAAATAAGATAGAGCAGATACAGCACATGAATACTATCACAAATTTATTTTTGTGGAATGCATATTAATGGAGTTTTAAAACAAGTAAGCACTAAATAGTCTTGAGCAAAGGCTATTGATTTTAACTGTTTAGTTCCCCAACTTCTACTGTCCGTGTGAAGGCTTCTGCAAACAGGCCCACATTGATCAGCATCCTAGGCTAGTGCTGAGCCAGTGCTCCAGTCCACTGTAAGGTGAAGCATGTTGGAGGGGCTGGGGATTTCCTAGTGAGCGTCCTTGCCTGCCCTGCATGATGACACCCAGGGAAACAGCAGTAGACCTGAGGCAGCCCTGGGCAATATAGGGGCAAAGGTGATCTCTTCTGTAACTTGGATGTCGCCTTCAAAGACAGCCCAGGCACAACCAGCCTGGCACCATGGGGCCCGGCATGCTTGTGGCTCTGCCCGGCCACTCCACCTACAGAGGCAGGAGGTCGCAGCTCCTGACTCCTGGACCTGCTTCAGCTTGTCAGATTGCTCTGAGGCTGACAGAGAGCAGCCGCAGTCTCGCTACAGGGAATGGGGATCCAGGGAGAGCCAATGCCACCTTAGAGAGCTGGACAGAGAGGCCATACAAGGCAAATCTTTGAGAGTCTGAAAGACGAGTTGAGGCTGTTGTCAGGCAGGTTGTTCTTTGGTAAATTCAGGGTTGTGTTCATAGTCCATAGAGGTGGAAAGACAGAGAGAGTGTACACCACCAGATGGATAAGCGTTGGTACTAAAAAACAGCTATATAGCTTGAGTGTGTTTCTCAGTAGAGATTCAAACTCTGTGAAACTGCAGCCCTCCAGAAGGGAAAGTGTGAGGTGGAGGGTGGCTTGTTATGTTATACTTCAGTGCACTTTGATGGGCAGCAAACCAGTGTGGAGAACTGTGCCACTAACATGCAAAAGAGCAATAAGCTGGAAAAACAAATGTAGTAACTCTTAAAGGATTGTGTTACTCCACCTCTACGTGCCCCTACAGCCCACCTCCCTGCATTCTCGAGCACCTCCCCAGAATGATACTACATTTTAAAAAAAATGTTGAATACTCAAAGTCCAGGTATTTTGCTGTGAGGTTCTCATATGAATGGGCAGAAGAGTTTTGTATCCAGTACAAAAGAAACACAAGAAACACATGTGATTTTGTATTCATAGGAGAGTATATAGCATAATTTGGATTTTTCAGTCTTCATAAAACTGACACACAGAATTAGCTCCGGAGGATATTGTGCACTTTTCCTGTTGAAAGGCTTGGCGTGAGTACTAGGAGGAAGCAAAAATTGGGCAATGGAACAGGACGAGAATTTGAAAACTAGAAAGTAACATGCTGGGTTATTCAAGTCAGAACCAAACAAATGGTAGTTACCAACTCCAAGTACAGAAATGAAGGGCTAAATTTCATTAAAAACAAAACAAACCAAAAAACCTCCATGCAGCTGTCTGTTGATAATTGATCATTTCAAGACAACAGTTCCAGAATATTTAAGAGAGCTTTGCCCTTGTCCTGGCAAAATCAGGTTTTTACTTCATTAGTATATATCTCACACTGATTTATTGCATTGCAATTGCTGTAGCTTGGTATGTATGTAGCTGAAGGCCATGCTTAGAATTATAGTGTTTAAATGTGTTTGTTTTAATTAACTTTGTGTTAAAATCATTTAGAGCTACTTGGCCCAGATACCTTCAGAATAGAAGACTTCATTTATCCGTGTGATATTTCCAGGTAAAAGAATGGTTAGATAAGTAAATAACAACAGGAAAAAAAAAAAGAGAAAAAAAGTGCCAAACACCAGGCAATTTTTCATACCAGCATTCCTTTCTAAGTTCTCATCATCATCAGACAACCCCTCAAGTCCTGCCATGGTATTGTTGATTTTGTATTATGAGAACAAGACAAGTGCCTGGAGGTGCTGCAGATAGCATAGCTGGATTAAATAAGCCTGCAAATTGTGGCAGCAATTTCCATTAAATTTTTTTTAATTACCACATGAATCATGCCAAGGTACTATTGCAAAATATGGATAGTTTGATTTGTTTCATGTCTCCAGGGTGTGTTGTAAAATGGGAATCTGGGGCTATTACCTTTAAAAAAGAGTAACTGTAGACAGACTAACACATGATGCTTGCTGTGCCAGTGGTATTCTGCTACCTCAAGGAAAATGAATGGTGAGCCAAACAGTCTCTTGTTTTTTAGCAGATGGAGGGACTTATTTCTCATTTGCTAATTTCCTTCTCCTGCAGAAGCCCTTTTTTGGCATATTTGTTTTAGCAAGGTGCTGCCATCTTCTGAGGTGTCCCATGTTCCACTGCCTCACTTCATAAGAGAGGTATAATATGTGACCCCTTCAAGGGGAGGCAGACTCTACCCTGAACTGAAGACTCCAGAAACATGCATATCAGCAGGAAGGCAGCTGAGGTTTCCCAGAAACCAAACCCCATATGTTGTCTCTTCCTCCACTATATTGTGGTGGGCAAATACAGCTGGGAAGCTGAGGTATTTTTTAAACTGCATCTTTAAAACTTTTAATGTTCAAAACAGACTACATGGAGACATCTGCCTCACTTACCATTCAATGAGTCATGAGTTGGTGTTTTGGTTTTTTCAGTGTGAGAATTTTGATTTATCAAGATTTTTGACCCTGTCACAGAACATTAAAAATTCCAAGTATACAAATTTAAGGATTATTTTGTCACGGTTTTGTCATTTAGCTGTAGATTGGGTCCTGTTAAAATGTTTTAAATGCTCCACATCTGCTGTGCCACAGCAGAGAAAAACAGAACTTTGTCTGGAGTTTAAAGTGTGGTTACAGTCAGAAAAGTGACTGTGAAAATGGCATGTTCTTAGTCAACAGATCCGTTCCCTATGTGTATTACCACTTTCATATGTATGCTTGACTTGTGAGAGTAAGTTTGTCATTACATTTCAGTCCCTTTGCCTGTGGAGTGCCTGCAGGCCTCTGGGGAGCAAACTATGGAATGCTTTCTTGCACATCACAAATGAATTTCTTAGCAAAATCCCAGCATCAAAATCTTTTGCCATAGAGAGGGTGCATGAGACAACCTAACTTCCAGAGATATGGCTGACAGCGTAATACTGGTTAACCTTGCTTCCGTTTCCATTCCCCCTCACATGCCTAAAAAGAAACAAACCAAAACAAACCCCAGCGAAAACCAAGCACATGTACCATCTTTCTGGTTTCAAACCAAATAAATTTGATCTGGAAGTCATTGAGAAACACTAAACATGAAACCCTACCGTGACATATTTACAGAGTGATATATTCAGAAAATGACCGCACTTAAATAAGTTCAAAGACAGTAATCAAAACCAAATATGGTCAGTCCATTTTCCAAAGAAAAAAGACACAGAAAACTCAAAAACCCAAAAGACCTTGAAACTAGCATTTCTTGAGTTGGATTGATACTTGTATGAGTGGTAGCGAGCAGATGATAAACTGGTAGGATTTGAAGTAGAAAAATCAGCATTAGAAAAAAAAAACAACTTAGGTGAACAAAAAACCTGGAGTAAAATTTATGTATTGGCTTTCATCGTTTATGTTATTACTGTTCTAGAAAAACCAAGCAGAGACTATCCTTTCTCTTTTCCTTCTTGGACTGCTTTCAGAGTTTCTAACACAGTAGTGAGCAAATCAGTGTCATAATTCAATCCTAGCATTTTTCCTCTGCTACAAGTGGCCAGCCCAGCTGAGGTTGCAGACTCATTTTTCTAAAGTAATTTTTCTCAAGTCATTTTTCTCATCTGCATTCGCCTGAACTGTTCTGTCTCACAGGGGTAGGGTGAGTGGGCATGGGTTTCTGCAATCCCAGAGGTAAGTAGATGTGCTCTGCTTTGGGCTGTCTGCAATTACCGATGCCCGGTAACATTTTAGTCCCTCACATTCTTGCAAACTGTAAACTGTATGAGAGGTGACGTGTAGGAGGGTGAAAATTATATCTCTGGAACTTTTCAAGTGAATTTCCACATGTGGAAAGGCTTGAAGAAGCTGTAAATTGGAGAAACTTATATTCACTTAAACCCTTTTAAACTTTCTTCTGAATTCATTTCTATATCCTATTAGGTGATCCAATTTGAAAGCCTCTTTTCTATGCTGACATGCTACTGATTTATCAACTTGTGTATTTTGAAGTGGGTGGGGAAGAAGGAAGAGACTAACAATTTTGATTAATAACTTTCATCTTTCTTGCTTTAGGAATTATTACTCTTCAGCTGCCATGTGTTCTTTCCTACAATATTTCACTTGCACTTGTTCTGTTTTCTTCCTGTGATGGAAGTCTCAGTGGAAAGTACTATGTCATGTAAATAATATACACATGACAGTCTATTATTTTGTGAGGTTATTAATCCCCATAGAGTTGAGAGCTTTCTGGTTTGCCTTAATGTAAAATCCATAAGCCTGTTCCCACACAGAAAAACTTTCAGACTTGTATTTCATAAAACTTAGAAAAGATATTTTGTGAGATTTCCTGAGAAGTTTTAAGAAAGTTAAAAACCTGCTGATAAACTTTGAGATGCAGATTAGGATTCAGACAGGCTTCACTTTTAGCTCTGTATAACTACTCACAGATATTTAAAAATTACTAAAGCCCCTGCTGTTTCTAAGTTTGGTGTGCGTTAATGAAGCCTTGAAGAAATCAATTTTAATTGCAGATGACACCAAAACAACTTGTCCCTCTCAGGAACAGTGAAATATTAATGTAGGGAATTGGAATCAAGCCATCGTGGAGTACAAAAGAGGTGTTCCCAAGGCCTCATATCTATACATAAGTAATGTCTAATTCCTGCCTCCTTTACCATGTATCCTTACTAAATTCTTCACAAAGCTGCTAAGTTAGAAATGCATGTGTGCTTGTACAGAGTTTTTCTTGATTTGGAATTTTCCTGAAAGAAGCTCTAAGTTACACCTATTTTACTGTAAATGCACAAAAGTGGAGTTTCAAAGTATTGTAATTAGACAGAATACAAAATAAAGTGAGATCCTTTTGCTGGGGACTGTTTCCACCCCAGGTTTCTACTTTCTAGCTGCTTCTAGAAAGTCTTGCTGTTCTAAAATGGAAAAGAGCTTTTTTTTTTCCTACGGTGGAATTCTCCTCTTTCCCTATACTTCCTCTCCCTTTATTTTTACAATCGCTGAACTGTTCACCCTTTAAAAAAAAAATTAAAAGTAATCACCTCTAGCCAGAGGCTCAGAAAATATAATCCTAGTGATAGCTGTCTGAGAAATCTATCATTGTCTGGAAGCAAGAGTTGTGCTATTGACTTCTGTTATCATTTTTGAAGCAGTTCCTTTTTCTGCAGGATCTATATGTTAAGAATCATAAAGTTTGTAACAGCCATTATTAGATAAAGCTTACAATCTCCCTGAAGGAAATAACTCAGGAGAAGTAAAATGAAAAGCCTGTAAAGCAGAAAACTGAACAGCCCAATAATGGACACTTGGAAAAACCCCAAAATTACTTGCATGAGGTTGAATAGAAGGAACCAGTAAATATGCAGGGTGTGAAATATTTTTACTTCAAATACATGAGATGCCTCATAACCTCTTAACAGTTCTTTGACATGCAAATAGTTGATTGTCAAAAGCCCTGGATTGCCCTCTGCCTCTCCTGTCCCATGCATCTCCAAGCTCTACAATCCTTGCAGAGAGGAAGGTCAGGCAAAGTGGTGCAAAACCTAGGGTGTTCTCCTTGGAGCTCAGCAGGCTCATCCTGTTAACCACAAAGAAGTAGTTAATATAGACAGTGAAATAGGTTCCAATGACTCATAACAATTCTTCTGTTTCCCAGCAGGCTGTCCCTCAGGCAGTGGTAGTCTCTCCTGCCATGTTCTCCTGTGTCCAACACACAGGTAAACCAGCTTAGGGCTATGACTTGAAATCCTGTCTTGAAACTTGAGAAATTAAGTTGGGAAGCTGAACAACAAACACATTTTCAAGACTACTGAATCAAAGGGCAAATGCCTGAGTACAAGAAGCATTACAGAAATAACGGTGAGAAAGTCATGTCCAAGCTACTGGAAGTGATCTTTGTAAACACTGAACCTTGCATGCCTGTGTTTTACAAAGATCACACAGAAGCCAACACCACAGTGAATCTTAAAAACCAATTACATGTGTGGTTTACCTCCCAAGGTCTTCCCATAATATTATCTCTGACAAAGGGGCCAGTGTTATAAAAACAGTCAGTGTTGGCTAAAGCACTTGAATGCCATTAAGAAAAGTGTATTCCTCCCTGGATTACAACCTGAAAGTTTTGACTATATTTATTTTTATTAAAATTGTAGTAAAATTATAATGGCCCTTATAGTAGCAGTAGCTCATATGCATAAGTTGTATGCCATTAGCTGTGAACAAAACAAAGGAAAATTTTTAAAAAGTTTAGTAATAGTTTTTACAGTTCATATCAATCAAGCTTCTAAATGTGGTGTCGTTTTGGTTATGTTAGGTTTCAGCTTTTTTTTACTTTCATATTTTAACCTCTCTAATGAGGAGGAAGATGGTGCTGAAAATACTGGTGTTAACACCTGCTCTATGCGTAAATGCCCTGCCCCTGGACACGTATTCACATTTCTGTTGGCAGAAACAGTATGAATTCTGCAATGACCACCTGGAATTTTGCAATTTTCTTCTTAGCAGCATGAGATCTTCAGGAAGGCCCTGCTGGGGAATATTTTTCCATGTTCTTCCCTCCTTTTTCTATTTCTGACACCATCTGGTAAATTGGATTTTGGTACTTTCGCATGGACACTCCTGTCATACTCTTACTTCATACTCTCAAATTTTTCATTCCAACATTCCTGTACTCAGTGCTCTCCAGTGGTCATGCAAGCAGACTGGAATTATTCTTTTTTATTGGGTTACTAAGCATGCCACTGAGGATGTTTACTAAGGAAGGAAAGCCTGACATGAACCTGATAGATTAATAGAGAGCTGGTCCCAGATTTTTTAAGAGAGTCTGGGGGGGTTTATATTCCAGAATTTAATCTCTGGTGAATAATGCACTGAGCTTTAATTGATTCCTGCACAGTGTCTTTGACTGATGAAAGGGACCCTTCTCAAAGAAAAGCAGCCGTCAAAAGTTTCACATATGTATGTGCAAATGGCCTTGGAATGGTTGCAGTAAGACTTCAGATCCTGCCCCAGTTCCAAGCTGACCTCCAATTAAATGTTTCACCAAATACAATCAGCCAGTTACACCCTGATTAATATTCCTTACCTCAGTCTGTATCTGAAACAGGTTTTGAGTAATACAGGGAAAAGGTTCAGTCTCATTCTCAAATAACATTGAAATCCTTTCCTCATGAGTTAAAACAAATTCATGGAAAGCTAACTTGTGGACTTACAGAGGATACCTTTTTATTAAACTGGATAGAAAGAAATAACCTTTGATTCGCAATTAGTTTTTTTTCTATATGAGAGACAAAGTTTTAATAAATGTGTTAATCTCTGCTGTGTTACAGCAGGGTACCCTTAAGACTATGGTCATGTATTGTAGCCTCTTCTGATACATCCCATCACTGGGTTAATTATGTAATTTTTAGTTCAGTTTCGTTATCCTTGTAAGGAGACAAGAATTAAGTAACAGGTCTGTCTGTATCTTGGATCTTTTTACTTTCTGTTCTTCCCTATCCTTCACTCTTCCTGCCACAAATTTTGTCCTTTAACCCATGGTCATGTCCAGCCAGGCTTGGCAGGCAAATAGACATCTCAAAGATGGGTCTGTCTGTGCAGATTTCTGGGCTTGATCAGTTGAATTGGGTAGTAAGCCCTGAAGGAATGTGCAGTGAGGATGAAGCAGGAAGAACAGGTGCTGTGATCTCTGTCTGACAAGGCTTTCAGACCCCACTTCCTCTCTGGATAAGTGACATGTTCTCTCTGGTGGGTAAGAGCCACCTACTAGGGTGTTGGCAACAAAATGGGAGGGAAGTGGGTTAATGCAAGGGGAAATTCTTCAGGTGACAAAAGGGACACATATGTAAGGATGCAGGTTTCATTAGTTCAGCCATACCAGAATGACTTTAAAGTACCTCTTAAATCGACATCGGTCCTAAGTTCTTCAAAGAGTTCTTTTTTTTTTTTTCCCAAGATACTCAGTTGCTGTTTTTGTCTTTGTGCAGAGATATATTTCTTTTAATTACTTTTCCTTTACCCATACGAAGGCTATTAACACAATCAAATACTTTGACTCAGTAGTTCCATCTGAGAGGCATGTATTTTTCTGTCAACAAGAAAAACAGTAGAATTCAAAACAGATCAGTTCTTCAGGATTGCATTTTTTAAAAGATACCATGCTTTTGATTTTATGAATGAAAGACACATGCTAAAATGACATTTTAAAAGCAGCTAGTGTAAGGTTTAGGAAACGAGTCAGGATGATGATTTGGGAAAATAACATCAAGCTGTAAGCAAGCCATTTTCATCATGGTGATATACCAGTGCTTCTCAATGAGTGAAAATCCAAGAGGTAGCACATCCACTGGGATTCACTGAAACCTTCCCCTTTCTGGTAATACCACAAGAAAAAACAAAACAAAATCATGTAGCACCATTAGCCTTGTGATGTCAGGAGTGGTGCCATATGCCATCTTTGGAAGAACTGCCAGCCAGTAATTGCACCCTGGCTATTATTTTTGTTAAAATTGATTTAAACTCATTCCCTACAGACAGAAGTCTTTGCAACAGATTGTTACTACTTTGTTATTTTCTAGATGTTTTTATTCTTCAAACCTACAATATAATGACTAGATTTTCACCCAAGACAAATTTTCATGATGCTTTTATACTTAAGTTAATGGTTTTACATTCTGGACGTGAGATAGTTACTGTCAGTTGTGAACATGAATCTCGTACCGATGAGCAGTTATTCACCTGGTGAATGGTTGGACTGATGGAGTAATGTCTAAGAAGTCAAAAGTCTGATGTACAATTAGCTGTAGAAATTTGTTTCTCCATCTGAAACTTTCTCAAGTTTCTGGCATTTCTACTAATGATAAAATGGTGAATCTTTTCGGCAGAAGTCTTTATGATTTTCTATATTTGTATGATATGAAGTATTTTATGCAGTGAAATTTTTTTTTTAATACCTCAAAGTGCATCTTTGCTATATTTCCTAATTTAGCCATGGTAAAAGTTACTTAACTTGTTAAAAAAGAAACTCCCTGCCTGCAAGTGACTTTTTATTTACTGTCTGATAGTACTATCTTAAGATTTAGTTCTGACTGTACTTAAAAATCTCAGTGTTCTAACTGGCAACCAGAAAACAGCCTAAGTTTTAAAAAGAGACTAGTTGTGTAAAGATGGATCATACTTGAGATACGCAGTTCAAAGCATTCTCAAAGAAGCAGGGTTTTTGGAAGGTATTGTCCCTTAGGAATTTTCCATCCTCTTCAAATCAAGCATAAGACACTAGCTGTTTTTGAAAATTAAACCAATGGTGCCAGTGGCAACTAGAGGCAGACTTTCCAAAAATTTCACAAGGTTTTTTTGATGAGGGTTTTTTTTCTGGATGCTATGGATTCAGGATATTCTGTCTCCTTATAAGCATCTGGGCATTGGAATTTTTTCCAAAGTAAGGAATGAATTCCAAGCTTTTTTTTTTTTTAATCTTTGTATGAGGTGATTGAGAGTTGAGACTACAAGGAAAAGAAAAAGGGTATCATTCATAAAATAGTTGCTTTTGGGGCAGATATGTCATCCTTATTGATGCAGACCTATTTTAATGTAGTGGAGTGCTGGTTTATTCTGTGCAGTGTGATTGTATGGTGTTGATTCAACCCCTGTGTCCACTTGAGTTTGACGCTAATCAGCTGTAATTGCATAATTTACAGATGATTACTGAGAAATCCTCTACTGGTCTAGCAAAGCCCTTCTGCATTGCTGGGCTCTGTAGTATCAGACCATCATTCTTGTGGTCCTCACTCTTTCACAATCACATTAGTTTGGCAAATGCCCAAAAATGTATTTAGTCATGAACTCATTACTGATACAACAGGCAACACAGGGCATGAAACACAATGCTGCCCACAGCATTCCTCAATAATGTGTTCTGGAATGCTTATCTTAGGTACCAACTTGTTATTACTTTGGCACACTTAAATAAATGGACTTGTCAACAAATAACAATCAGAAGCAACAGGCAACGTTTCATTCAAGTTATGTCATTGCCCTTCAGGTTTCATCATCCATATGTGAAATGCATTTTGTTCTTGGGAAATAAGAAACATGGGAAAAAACAGTGAAGTTTTATTAGTATTTGACATTAGTTCATGTGTTTGATGAGTAAAGGAGGAAGTGATACCAATGTAACACAGCAGCATTATGGTAGCCAAGACCAGTAGCTTCTACTCCATATACTACCAGTGAGTCAGTGCTTCATTTATCCAAACTGCAGCTTGCCACCAAGAGAATCCTTTGACCCCAGTTTTTGTGCAAATCCAGCAAGAGGTGGCCATCCAGAATTTCAGAGGCAGAATTAAGGAAGCAGTCATGAAAAGGGTGCTTATGATGTCTCTGTGCTTCCTTGCATCTTTTTGTAAATTATAGGGGGGGAAAAAAATCTTCATTTTTGTAAGCATTTTGGAACCTGCTTTATTCCAAGTTACGGAAGTCTATGTCAGTAATAAGGACCTGTATGCTCTTCACATCTATTGCAAAACAAGTAGAGTACAGAAAGAGAGCTAATTTTCTTTTTCAGACAGTTTAGAGATTTAAAGATTTTGGTGAGATTAACAGTCTGAGATTTAAAGTAAGCCCTCACAGTATTTCATGCTTTAGGAGGAAACTATTCCAGTCATAGGATCTGTGTGTGGGAAGAGCGTGGGAAGGGGTGTGTGCATAACTGAGGGCCATCTGAAAAGAGCAAGAGCAGTTCTTTCTTGGTTTACACTATTTTGAAGAATACAGTGTGGTTTTAGGGTTTTCTTTTAAAATCCATGTAAGTACTTCTACTCTGGGCACTGGGAAAGGCACATAGAAGGGTTAAGACATTGAAAAT
This sequence comes from Myiagra hebetior, assembly GCA_013397015.1. Taxonomy (NCBI): domain Eukaryota; kingdom Metazoa; phylum Chordata; class Aves; order Passeriformes; family Monarchidae; genus Myiagra; species Myiagra hebetior. The sequence goes on along the minus strand of VWZQ01005179.1, from coordinate 61,104 downwards.
GGTATGGTCAAAGAGAAGGCAGTAGATAAGGCACAGGCAGTACTGCTGATCATGAGTGGTGTGCAGTGTCATCAGTTATAAGACAAACCAATAAAATGGGCAATCTGTGAGCTATCCCCCTTTTTTTGTCACTAGAAGTTATCTTCAAGTGCAAAAAATATTAGAAGCAAGAACTATTCTGGTATATCCGGATAGATGCCATATCCTGATACATCCAGATACACTCTTCCAAAATAAAAGGAAGTGTAATTAAATATTTTATTGTTGGTGTTAATGCTACTCAGCAAGGCTGTCACTTTCTTTGTTTCGTATTCTATGTGTTCCTGCATTGCTCTACTTCCCTTACTGGAGGCTTTGCTTCCAAGTGATACCAATTTTGCTGCACTGAATTTCTTTTTATGGTCAGTCCACTGCTGAAAGGAAGATTGACATTTTCAGCTATGCTGGGTATTTCCCATTGTAACAACCTACTGTTTCCATAGAAATCCTTCAAAGTTTTTTAGTAGAACGTGATTAAGAAAGGAGTTTTGTTGACCCATTTGTTCTGCCAGGTTTTTAACAACTTGATTAATGTCTCCTCAATATTCACTTCTTTTAAAAAACAAAAAGCAAAAATGTTGAAAACATACATGATGCTGCCACAGAACTTCTACTGTCAGTTTCCCGGACCTTTGAATTTGTTTCTCCTTTCTCATTTTTTCCTCCACATCACCCCTCAACCCTATCATCATTTTGTCCCTGGAAGCCCTTTTCTACATAAAATTAGCGCTAGAAAATCTACAGTGGTGACAAAACCCCCTTAAATCAGACACTGAACATTTTATGATTCATCAGAAACTCTCTATGCCTCTGAATCAAGTTTCTTACTAAATGGTGGCTGCATTATGGGCAGAGCAAGATGTGAGTAACCCATGCTACGCATTGTCAGAACTTTTGGAGCCCGTTGGAGATACCCACGTTGAGCTGAATACATTTTGTTTTAAGGGGGTGTTGATTTAAATGTTGGATGATTCACTGCCTCCTGCTGTCTCCTGCAGTGTGGGCATAATAGTCGTACATTTGAATGCAATGCTTTTTAATTGCTTTCATTTAATGTCCATCCTCCTCATCTATACCACAGCATGATGCCAGTTACCTTGTGAAATGTTCAGCTATTCTGTTCCACACTCACTCCTTGTCAGGCTCCTAAGTTGTACTCCAAACTTCCTAAGAGTCATAAGCCTAGCTTTCAGCATAGTTGTTATTCCTGCAAGGTATTATTACGTATAGCCATGTGAATCCTTCTCATGCCTCTCCTGCATTTGCTCTGTTGACATTAAAATAAGAATTAGCTGTCTTGGTGTTAAGTATGAACAGAAATAGATAATGCTGGCAATTACACATATTAATTTTTTTTTTAATTAAACGTTCTGACATCTGGAAATGAGGTTTTGGTGAGTCTGATGATGATCAATAGACTTTTTATGTGATCAGCTGACCTATTCGTTCATGACAGCAATGGAATTATTATAAGCAACTTCTAAGTGTTCGCTCGTGAACCTGAAGGATAATTTCAGTTTTAGCATAAAGTAAGTTGGTTCCTATTTTTTGTACCCATTATGTAATTTCAAAGATTTCAAGCTAGTAACCTGCTAAGCAGAAATCCCTTAATCTGCCAGGCCTTACAATGTCCTCAGCCAGTGAAGCAAGAGGACACTCCTTAACTAAGCATCTGTCTGTTTATTAATCTTAAAATATTTTTCTCATTTCATACTGCCTCATATTACTCTGGATTTTACACATTTTGAGATAAATTTCTGGGTGTTTCAGTATAGGTATTTAGTGTCTGTTCAGATGTCTCTAAGTATTTTGCAAATGTGTAGACAGACAGAAGGGTGTATCTAAAATGGCACTAGATGGCTATACTTAAGCACCTGAATCTCATCCCATATTACTTTTTGGCCAACATCTCCCTCACTAAACACTCTATAAATCAGATAAATGTCAGGCTCCTTAAGTGCATCTTCAAATGACTTGTGGTAGGTAATAAGCTACCTTGGCTACTTGGATTCCATTTCCATGGGAGTGAAAGAGACCCTTTTTATAGCTTGCATGTCACTGAATCACACTTCTTTGAGTATCCTGTATTTTCAATGTTATCAGAATGAACTGGTGTAATTTGAACATAAACCCTTCTGTCTGTGGAGATTGGCTTCTGCCTATCAGTTACTAGATTCTGTTCAGTATACATCAGAGACCAAAAACTGCAGCTGACGCCCATGATGAGGAGTGTTTTGTGCGTGTCCCTGGAAAGGCAGGATTTTAATTTCTTTCTGTCACTTGAATAAAGTGTTGCTATTGCCAGGGGACTTCCATAAGAATAACAAGCCTACCAGATACTGTGCAATCACTCTCTAAATAGCACCTTCATTGCACTCATTTGGGGTTTTCTCCATATGTCTTGCTTTGAAGGCTCAGCAGCAGTGATTAAATATAGGGACTGCTTTTTAGTTGCAGGTAAACTAAACAATTTATGAGGAAACTAAGTGAGAGAAAGCACAAAGCCTAAAAAACTTGGAGGAAAATTGAGAGTGTAACATCATTGGAAGACACTGACAGCAGATGCAGATCTGAAGGAAGTCCAATCCATTGTGGTTTCTTAGCAAACCAGGTCAGCAAATCTATGGAGCCATTAAGTTCAGAAAACCAGAGAACAAGTAAGTAGGTGAAAGATAAGATATTGCACCTCCATTCCTGTTAAAGCAATGTTGCCCATTTAAATATTAAGCAATACAATCTTGTACATGAACCCAAGCATGAATCCTTTTAAAGCTCTGCTATCATAAACAAATGCTCAATGAATGGCAGAGAGTGAATGGTATTGTACAATGTAGTGGTTATGAGAGCTTTCAGAAACCGCCTTAGGGTCTTCTGTGTTGTCTTACAGTTATGCTGCTGCTAAAATTCTTTATTTAGGGCATAGAAACAGCTCATTAAATTAAATGCAGCTTCTTCAAGATGTGACAGAACATAATGAAGTTAATAGTGATTTGGATTAAGGAAATTTTGATACTGATATTTTTGCTCTGACTGTTGGCATATATTGAATGACTGGATAATTTCTTTGCAATGAATAATGGATAATTTTGTCTAGCATACTGTAACATTATGCAAATTCATCACGCACAGCAGCAGTACAAACTTTGCTCTTCCCTCTTGTTACATCTGGCCTGTGCTGAAATATGAAAGATTGAATGCAGGGAAGAGGAGTAGGGTTATCCAGCGTTGCTGGGCTTTGTAAGAGCTTTGCCATTAAGACCATGTTTAAATACAGAAGTTGTATGACGTTTTGTCAGGTTTTCTGCATGTAAATCAGCATGGCATGCAAGTTTCGCCTCCCTTTTGTTATTTAATCAAAATTAAGGTCATGTTTAGCATCAGTACACAAACTTGCTTCAGCTGAACTACAAGCACAGTGTTAGTTAAAGCCTAATATCTCCTAACACAGCCTGTGAATCTGAACATGCCATGAATTTTGCTATGCCTCGATTCATATTGCTGCAGAACTTAGAAGAAGTATAATGCTTACCAGTGGCATCATTACTGAAAAGTGTTTTTATATTGGTGAAAACACACAATAGAAGTGTGGAGGATTGTTGAATTGTACAAAAATATTGGGAGTGGAGAGCATATTAATTTATTTTTGTTGCCTGGGGAAAGATGATTTTGTACAATTTCAAATGAGCTATCCAGAAATGAATAGAAAGAAAAAAAGCTTATCCCCAAAAAGCCTTCACATGAAGGCTGCAATTCGGAAGCTCTGAGGAATGTCAGTAGTGAGTATACTGTGAAAGTGCAAAATTTTCAGGCCTCTTGTCTTGTATTCACTGTGTGGGAGCTCAAGCTTAGTGGAAGCTATTCCTCACAGAAAGGGAGAAGAATGGATCCAGCCACTAACTGGGATAATTAGATCCTTTCCTACACTACTCCATGGACTTACACATTTGACTGACCACATAAATGTTTCACCAAATATATAAAAATAGCTTTGTAAATTTGATGGTTAGATAAACCCTGCTGACTTGAAGCTAAAAGCAGGTTATGCTTTTACATATTTTCATATGTGAATTGCCACAAAGTTCTCTGATGGTCTCACATGGAACAACTGCTTTCTGGAGTGTGCAGCGCCCTGCCACAGAAATCCAAGTATGCATTGCAAGTGTAGCATCTTCAAATACAGATAGGTGTGTTAAGTATTTCATCTTCGTACAGTGCTGAGAATGCTGATGCTACAGCTCTATTAGCTGACTTGCAGTCTCAGCGACAGAGGAAAACAGAAAAGAAATCATCTGGAGAGGGAAGAACAAAAGAGAGAAGATGGGAGCTGGGCAATTGTACTGTTTTCTGAAGGAAAGTATACTTGTGTTTGCACAGAGCAGGTGGATAGACCTGTCCTTGTGCTAGCACTGATTTCTTCAAGGAGAGTCAATTACTGTCAGGGACTTACTGGGTAGTCAGGGACCAAGGGTGGCTTCCAGGAGCTAAGTGGAAGGAAAGAGTTTGAGAATTGACCAGTAAACTTTGTTCTTGAAAGATTACATAAATGAGAGCTGTTCATTGAATTGTAAGCCCTCCAGCCTCTCTGAGAATTACATGTGTCTCCTCCTACACAGTGCAGTGCTTAAAAGGCTTCTGGGGAGGGGGAAAAGGCTGTCTCTTTAAAGTTTCCTCATACATACCCTCAACAGATTTATTGCTTTCAGATGCTATTTCTCACTCAATGTGTGTAATCCCACTCTTCAGCACAGCTCTGTCCTTTACTCGATACGATTCAGTTCTTGTCAAGCCTTGTGTGCTACAAGGGACCAGGACTGTTTTAGGAACTTCTTCTCTTGTGTTGAACCACAGGCTCTACGTAAGCCTCAAAGGAGCACAGGAATTCTTTGTCTATAGCCTTTTAGGACTGCAAACCAGTTTCATACTCCTGTTACTGTATCTCTTTCCTTCCTGAGATGCCTAAAAAGTCATTGCTGTAAGGAGGAAAAAATGGTATAAAGAGTAGCATGAGATACAGCAGATTGTATTCTTCACATTTATTGTATGTTACTGCAGATACATTAGCTTTCTGTACAGTGTGGTTTACTTGCACCTCCTTTTTTTTTGCTTTGCTTGCCCTGAAGTGGCTGATTTATGTGTTTTTAAATACTTGGTGTAAACAAATGAGTACATGAGACCTTTTGCAGTACTTGTGAAACCCCTCCCAAGTCCATCTGTCCTTTGCAGTTGTTCCAAGCCACAGAAAGGGGTGTGTACATGTGCTTGTGTGTGTATGTAACTATATATATATAGCTTAATAATAATCAAGCCTATACTTCTTCTATTAAATTATACTGAAAAACATTCAGTTTCAAATACATCATGGTTTCAATACAGGATTTTTTTTACCTTTTCACTAAAAATTAAAGATAAAAAAAGAAGGTGTCATGCTAAGTAGCACAGTTTGCTGAAGAAATCTGAAGTGGATGTCATGCAGGAAAGCACTGCTTTTTGAACTGAGTTATGAGAAGGAAAGGAAAATAAAGACTGAAAATGGGCAGTACCTCCTTTTTCTTTTGCAGTTACTTGTGATGCCAGAATTTCTCCTTAACATCCCATTCTTCTCATCCTCCCTGTCCAGATGTACACCTCACCCCAGAAATAGTACATGAAGGAAGGTTTTTCGTTATATATAAATCAGAAAGTGATCAATCTTCTCTTTATAGTGCGGCAGTTAGACGTTTGGAAAATCAAAAAAATTTCATTCAGATATTTCCTGGTCCCTTTGTGAAATCCATAATTTAAATAGCAAAGCCTCTTCAATATTTCAAATATTTAAAGCAGAGAGTTGAAACTGTGCTGAAATTTTTGTTGAAAACACAGACCATTTTCCCACTGAAATTTTACTGCCCATGAAAAGTATTGCCACTTTTTTTCATCAGACCTAATGCCATTTTATTTTAAATTAAATGAAACAGCATACTAATGACTATATGATGTATTTTTAAGCATTATTTAGTAGGTTATCTCAGCTGGTTGAGATTTTGAAGTTTTGGGGATTTTTCCTTGTGTGTGTGTATGTGTGTGGTTTTAGTAAGATGATTGTAAACCTCTGTTGAGGCCATGCTCTAATACAACTAGTGGCATTTTGGGGATAAGATCTGAGCATCATTTACATTAATACCCATTTTGTCATTGTTGTGTATGAGACAACATTTCTAAATAAATTCTTCCACCACTAAGCTACCCTGTTCTGAAGCTGGTGTTTAATGTCACTCTGTGATTCTGTGGTATAACTGGTTCTTTATCATCTAAGGAGTGCCATAGATGCCATTTCAGTACTTGTATATGAACTCATGTGCAGTTTTATTTTCTGTATGTTCAAAGATGTGATGTGCAAGGTCTATGTAAGCCCCAGTTATGGACAACAATTTAGGTTAACTCCACTGAAGTATTCTAATGTATTTGTGGAAAGAGTTTCTTGACATTTCTTTATGTCTGAATAGTATGCAATGAACTACAGTCAGTTTTCCCTCCAGATAAATGATGGAAGTGCAAATAAAAATTTTGGGAATTGTTTTAATCAAGCATTTAAAATATTCTCTGTTTTCAATTCTGTTGTTATTGTGATTTTGATGGTGATACTTCTTGTTTCAGTTTTCCTCCCATAATGCCATAGTTGAATGAAGCTTGGAAATGCAGAGAGAGTATAACAAGAATTATATAAATAACTAAAGAGGTGAGGAGAGAAAAGGGAAAGACCGCTTTAAAGAATCCAAAGAGAAAATAAATCTATGTGCAGTTTGATTTTTAAGGTGAGGTATTCATCTGTTCTTAATTTATCCACATTAATACAATCTTCCCTATCCAGCTCATCATCTCCTCATGAATAATGCATGGATAAATATTTCTACCTATGAATGCAAAAGTAGTTTATAATTCCCCAGAAAGGTTTTATTAATAGTACAGTGTTAACCATCATGGTCTGAGTCATAACTAATTGTTACTGTATATGTGTGAAACCCAAGGAAATGAAGACAAGAGGAGGCAGAAGACAGGAAAAATTCCAGCTCTGGAGTTAGTTGTATTAAAAGAATAAATTCTTTTTAGTCTGAGCAGGAAGCTGGTAATACTTGTTAATGTAGTCATTCTTTAAAATAGTCTTTCAGATGATTAAGCTAGAAATCTTCACTATGCTCTAGCTATTAACAGAAACCACCTGAATTTTTGGAAGGAAGTCCAATGGAAATAGAGTTATAATATCCAGAAGCCTCTGCAATGGCATGCTGAGTTTTCCATTGAATGGTTTCAGCCCTCATATTCCCTTCTCGCTTTTAAAACATACTATTAAGGAGAGGTTGAGAGGTGAGCATGTTTGACATCTTATCCATTCGTTGCTTCACAACCTATTAGAGAGAATTATATCACTTAGTTTAAAAAGAAATACATCTAATTAGTAACATTACACACCACTAACCTTGTGCTTCACACTGTCTCCAAAAATCTCACATTGAAAGGTGGCACAGCAGAGCATGAACGGGTTCGGGAGTAAAACCTGAATGTGCAAAATATTACTCAAAGTCCCTGTATTCCTTCATCAGTGTGCAAACTTCATAGAAGATAAGTCCAAGAGAGCTCTGGCAGCAAAACAATTCTTCTCGGAGTATAGCTGAATGGATTTGGAAGGAGAGAAATCCTGGTAAACAGTGAAAAGCACCAGTAAATAAATATAAATTTAATGCTCTGAACTCCTCTGAGCCCTGACAGTGGGAATTCATTCCCAAAGAATACCTATTTGTCATTCCACCCACTGCTGTGCTATAGCTGACACTGAAAACATATTAGGAAAGTGTATGTAATGTTCAAGGCATCTTCAGACTCTTTCAGATGTAGGAAAATCCAGACTGGTTGCTCAACCACCTTTTCTACCAAAACACCAGCTGGAGAGAAGCTCCTAATTGTTTGGAACTCAGTGTGCTAGTATGAGCTTGAACAGATGAAAACTAGACAGAGCCAAATTGCCCTTTCACACCACCTTTATACTGGTATAACATCACCAATTTAAACACCATTAAGTGATAGATGAGTGGGTCTGCATATCCGCATATAGTGTACAGAGGAAAATGAAAACTTTTTCTTTAAAATGATCTTAGGAACTTTTATGGGCTCAGGAGGGAAGAGGAAGCAAAAAATAGAAAGTTAAAAAAAAAAACAAAAAACAACCAACAAATTCGACCGGTTCACAGGGGATGAGGCAGGCAGCTCACAAGGGGAACAGAACCCCTGTGTTGAGAGACCTATGTTCATGGTGTGCTTTTCTTACTGTCATACCTGCAGTATTCATCAAACACAGAAAAATGCTGTGAGTATTTGTGATCAGAGATTTTTCATTCCTGTGCTGTGGAATGTCCAGGTTAAGCTGCATGAGCACTGGACATGCATACCATAAGTAATAACAGTTTGTTCAGGAAGCTGCAGAGGTTTTGGCAGCGACTTCAAAATTAGCACAGATACTTGGAGATTTACGGGATCATTTTGTTCTCTGTGAGAACAACATTTCACCGTGTTATCACTTGATGTGAATTGGTTCTTGCAAGAATTTTCATTGCAGCTATTTAAGGAAATAGGAATTTAGAAAATGAATCTTTCATGACTTGTAATGCTGCTGGTTTCACTTTTCCTTTAGCCCATTCTAGAATGTAATTGTCTAGATTTTATTACTTGACTGTTTAAACTAATATAGCTCTCGGCAAAATGTCAGGCAGAGAATATGTATGCCATCCCTGAGCCACTGATAATAACATTGTTACTATGACCTATCAGTCTTCATATTTTTTAGCAAGAAAAGCTAACAGAGTCAGACCACTTCATTAGAACACAACAGTGAGCCTCTGAAGTGTAAATTAAATCTCTTCTTGCTGCCTTTATCTGTCTCTCCAAGCTAAGGAGGGAGTATTATCAAACCATTTCTTTACACTGCAGAGTAGCATTACTCTTTGGAAGATCTCCAGCAGATTCTGCCATAAGCCTTTTAGGGGCAGCTTTCCACAGTTCGTGGTGCTTTCTTCTTAGTGGCATGGAGTCAGGAGAGGGGACTGTGCACACACAAAGTTTCCTTATCCTCCATGAAAGAGCCTTAAAGCTCCTCAAGTAGTCCTCTCTCCTGTAAGACACCCAAGAATGAAAGACCTAGTTGAATGAAACTGCCTATTAATAATAGAATCATAAAATATCCTGAAAGGAACCCACGAGGATCATCAAAGTCCAACTTCTGGCCCTGCAGAGGACACTCCAAGTCACACCATGTGCCTGAGAGTATTGTCTCAACACAGTTCCTGAGCTTTGTCAGGCTTGGTGCTGTGACTGGTTCCCTGGGGAGACTGTTCCAGTGCCCAAACACTCTCTGGGTGAAAAATCTTTTCCTAATATCTGACATAAGCCTCCCTTGACAGAGCTTCGCAATGTTCCCATGGTGTCCTATCACTGGGCACTATAGAGTAGATAATCAGTGCCTGCCCCTCCTGAGTTAGTTGTAGACTGCAGTGAGGTCTCCCCTCAGTCTCCTCTTCTCCAGGCTGAACAGACCAAGTGACCTCAGACACTCCTCATATGGCTTCCACTCAATGGCCCTTCACATCTTCATAGCCCTCCTTTGGACACTCCCTAACAGCTCAATATCTGTCTTATATTGTGGTAACCAAAACTGTCCCCAGCACTTGAGGTGAGGCTGCCCCAGTGCAGAGCAGAGTGGGACAATCCCCCCCATTGCCTGGCTGCCGATGCTGTGCCTGATGCCCCCCAGGACACACTTAGCCCTCCTGGCTCCCAGGGCACTGCTGACTCATTCAACATTGCCATCAACCAGG
>VWZQ01005179.1:1096-33816 GCA_013397015.1 Myiagra hebetior | reverse complement strand
CAACAAAAAAACCCACCACCAAACAAAAACCAGAGCCATTTGAACTAGCAGAAGATTATTGTATATAGGTCTCAGAACATACAAGAAATCAGGGCCCATGCAATAGTGCTGATATCCTGATAGAAAATACAACATCTGCCAAAGTCTTTTTCTAAGCATTGTTTTGCAAATGCTTTAAATTCAAATCAGCAGGGATTGCTTTGTATGAATTTTTGATTCAGACATCTTCATTCTTATATAAAATAATTCAGTATCATTGTTCAACTTCCAATATTTCAGTTTATTGAGGGAAAAGGGGAAACATTTAACCTTTTTTGAGAAGCACCCAAACACGATTTTTTTCCTCAGGAGTCCAGTCCAGGTTTTACACAGACTTCGGTACAAGCCATGCTAGGATTTTGGTGTTTTAGCCAGCACTATGTGATTATACATATAGAAATGATCAATAAGGTTTCTACTTACAGAGGTCACTGTTAAAACCTTTACAATTGCTATTTGCACATAATTAACATTACCACACAGTTTACTGTATTCCACACACTATGAATGCTGCTGTAAAGATAATTAGGGAAACGTTAGAATTGTAAAGATTTTAATTTGTGTATTCCTTAATACAGAGTCTCAATGCTGTGATTTAAGGAACTCCCAATAACTGCAGAAGCTGCAGGGGGTTTTGCATGGGAAAGGAAGAACAATATTTCTTTTAAGAGCTTCTTAAAACTTTGTTCCACCTATGAAATCCTCTATAGTCTGTACTACTATAACCTAGATAATCTATACTATAACTCCAAATTTACATATTTTAATTACTTAGTTTTTTCTCTTATAGAAACAACTCTTTCTTCTGTTGCAAGAATTCCACTTGGAAGTTTTGTTTTCAGGATTCAATAAAAATAGCTGTAAGAACTCCTGATGGGTTTGAGGTCAGAGCTTTTAAACAGGTTTTCACGTTTGCCAGGTTTTACAGCCCATTTAAAAAATATGTGCTAGTGTCAAAGAAGCCCAGCTACACTGAAATGATAAACATGGGATGGGATGCTTCAGACTGTGAATGACCTCTTCAATACACAGGAATGAGGCTTGACTTCTCAGGCAAGTGAGATAAGCAATTCTAACACCCTAGGGTCTTTCTCCATTGTTCTAGGTGGGTACTTACCTTCTTCCAAAGTGTGGTTCCAGGGAATGTTCATTTTGCAGTAGGAAGCCATAAGCTATTTCAGCTGAGATGTGGTATCTCTGTGTCATCCCACAGCCTGCAGTGTAGACAAGTCCTGAGTGTGTTTGAGCTGTATAAACATAACCACAAGCTAAACAGTTTCATTGTTCAATATAGTTTTGTGCTGTGCTTGGAAATTGAATTATAAATGCCTTTTCATAAAAGCACCCTAAGGGTAACAGATGCCTAAAATATACCAGCTCCATTATCAAGTAGATTATCCAAGCTGAATACACAGTATCAGAGTTTACTGATTTGTATATAATCTACATTCTTAACATTTTCCTGGAGTGCTGTTAGTTTGGGTTAGTAGGACTTACTGTACTCTCAGTGTTGAAAGATGAATAGGCCTATCAACTGAACAGCATAATAAATATGTTAGGCTGCACATGTCATGCTCCACCGTTCTGTCGTTCTTCATTGTGTATAATGTAGCCTAATGCAATATGGCAGCTGTTAGCAGAAAAATGGTGCAGCAGCCATAAAAAAGTGATTTATGTCTTATTACCAAAGCAGCTAATATTTAGAAGCTGGTGTTTGGGAGGGCAGCGAACAAGTGAAATGTGAAACACTGCATATATATATATTCATGAAACATAGGAAGCTGTGAAATGTTAGACTGACAGTGAAATTCTCCCAGGGTATCTACTGTAAGGTCAGATTAATAAAGGGAGTAATTGGTGGTGATGGTTGTGGATGTTCAGAGTTGCCCACATGTCACAGCTGCTTATGCTGGAGTATCAGAAGTATGTTAAATGCATCTCCTGACATGAACCCAAAGATCCTTACTACCGAATGACATAAGAAAGGCTAATTTAAGGAGGCAGCTGGCAGAAAGAAAAACATATCAAACAGGAAAGTTGTTCTTAGCAGCCATAATGTAGAGAGGAAAACAGTGGGATGGGAGAAATAACGTGGGCCTCATTCCTCCACTGCATTTTTCTACTGGTGTAAATTCACCAGTTTAAGGCTACAGTCATAGATTGGGGATTTCTCCTTGGATGCTGAAACTGCATCAGAGAAAAGTCTTTATTTGCTTTACAACACATCTAATGTGACTAAACATGACCATGTAACATCTTGTCAGTTTTGCCACTGAAGAATGTAACAGATTAATCTAAGACAATGTGAATTATAACTACCACATCAGATTACTCCTTGGTTTCTGTTCAACATACATTGTGTATATGTACTAAAAACACACGTGTGTCTATGCATGTATATACTCATGCTGCTGCTAAGTGTGATGTTTTTGGTTCAGTGGATGGCACTCTTCCTCCTCAGTCAGCACTAAACTAGTTCTTCCTCCCGTGGTGCTTAATGAATAGTGGAATATGGTCAGGTCAGGGAGGTTAATAGCCCTACTTTTGTGAAAAGTGCCATGGAACCTTTCTTAGCAAGCAGTGAGAACCTCACATTAAATACGCTCTGAAAGAGAGCCTGTGACTTGCTCAGAGTTACAAACTGGGGTGTTGCTGTAATGCAGAAATAGGGGAAACCATGCTAACATATTTAAGTGACTGAGTCATCCTGCCCCCACAGACATTTACCAGATGCAGTGAAACTTTGCTTGTGTGGAGTTACTAAATAATAATGAAAGGTAGTATAGCTGGAAAATACTGGAGTGTCTCTTCGGCATTTTTTAAAAAATAAATACGAGAGAAGCTTTCACTTGATTGTGTATAGTCATGTTGTAAATAATTTGGATGGAGATTGCTCAGACCCTTTGCTGTCATACTCTGGGTTCAATAAGTACTGAATAAGTTGAAGCAAGTGAGACCTGTGTCAAAATGGCCACATTTTGAGTTGTTGCTAGAGGCCTTGTCTTGGAGAAAATTCGAGTCCTTTTATGAAAGGGCTATGGAATTCCTACTTCCTATGCTTTAGATGTCCTAAATTACTTTCTAGCCACTGGTAAACCAGGATGAAGATTATTCTAACAGAATGTTTTATGCTTTGAAGTTTTAATCATATCCATGGCAAAATGAAATAGCTAGGAGGGCTCTATTTTGTGAAGCCCTGTTGAGCTCTTGCCCTTTGCAACTCAGTGTGGCTAGAAACTTCATACTGGCAGCTATGTGGGCTCCCTGGACAGCCACTGAAATTTAGCCATCAAAGTTTGTGTGGCTCCAGGACTGGGTACTGGTTTTGCAAATGCCAGGAGTGCCTCAATATTGCACCAGAGAGGCTTGTGTAACCACAGAGTATTTCTGTACCTAACTCCACAGAGACCTAGTAGGTCACTGCTACCACACTGAACTTTTCAATCGTGATTCAAATCACATCGAGGTCCTCAAATAACCAGCCTCCAAGGGCATCAATCTTGTTGTCCTCTAGCATACTGACAGCCAGTTTCCTTAGGGTTCAACTTCATATGTGGCTTCTCTCCCCTTCCCAGACTTTCTGTCCAGTGCCAAGGAAACCCTCCTACATGTTCAGAAGAGCCCGATCTCTGTTAGCCCATTGGTCTTGACTTCTGCCTCCACAAGCCACTTGGGGATTAGAATACCAATCATCGATCCATGCTATCATCTTTTTTTTTTTTCAGCACTGATTTATACCAGATGGAAGGAGCATGCCCTGTATTGCCATCACTAGAATTGACTGGCTTGCTGCAGCAACATGCCAAGGAACTCACGCTGCCTCTGCACCCATGACAGGCTTTGTCTTTGCCCTGAGCACCATGTGTAGGGAACCTGTAGCTGCTAAACATGGCAAAATGGCTTAGGAACCATCCTGTGCCATTGAAACAAGGGGACAGAGAAACATGTACCTAGCTCAATAGGAATTCTTAGGAAAAAGACTTGGCAAGGACAGCAGGACTCATTCCACTATCTCTGGGATTGAGACAACTCGTAATTGTGTCTCTTCACCATAAATGTTTTCACAACCTACATGATTAAATTCTACAGTGTAATTAACAGTACAATATTATTAAACATAAATTTTTTCACCATCTTCTCTGCAATCTCTCTATTAGAGGATATGAAATGATATCTTTACATTTCTAGTTAAAAAAAACCATAAATCCCTGTGTTAAACAATACTGAAATAATATTTATTATAAATGTTGTTCAGTCGCTACTTATCCCTTGAAAACTGTGTTTGTTTCCGAAGTCCAAATCAGATGTTCAGACTTATTCCAAGCACAACAGTTTGTCACATAATAACACCCCTACATTGGTATGGCCTGTTACCTGAATAGATTCCAAAAACTAAGTACAAACCATGTTAAAAATTACTTCAGCTGTCATTACTTAGTGGTATTTAAGGTGAAATGAGGTCATTTTTAAATAGCGTGAAGTAAGATTGCATAATAATTTAGGTCAAAAAGTGAGTAACAAGTCACACAGCAGATGAGCAGAATATAGTGAGTTTAGAACTGCAAATATCAGGCATCCCTATCATAATTCTAGGTCCTATCCATTTCCTGAAGTCCGAGTAAGGAAAAATGTTAACACTGCTGCCAGGAACAGTTCTTACAAAATTTGATGTCAAAGGATGATTTTTATTTTTAAGGGGACTGATTAAAACACATTTGTAGATACAAGGTACAAGCAGTATACAATTATTGGAAAGCTAAATAACTTACTGTCTCTTGAAGTGTAGTAGTTACTAAAACTGCAGTAGAAAGAAGTAATTCCTGCTCACTACAGAAAGATCTTTTTTTCCAGTTATAAAAGGGCGTGCAATACTGGAAGCTAAAGCAATGCAGGCAAATTAAAGCAGGCTCTACTTCTTTGACTTTCATTTTTGGAATGGATGTGCAACACACATGGATCAAAACAAAAGGCTTTGCGAGTGGCTGCAATCTCTGCCATTTCTTTTTATGCCAACAGCATTCCAAAACAAGTTTTGCCAAATACTTCTAATCCTAAAGGATTATGATTAGGTGAACTTGTTATTCTGTATAACTATTTTAATGAATCATCATTTTTATTATTTATATGTTATATTTCAACTTGGTCAAGTATGGTGTTGAAAAGAGTTTGTTTGTACCTAAGAGTATGTTTTGTATCTTTCAGTGGCAACCTATGCAATGATTTTATGTCCTTCCCTCTTTGCATGAGTCACTAAAGCAAGAAATCCTTTACTTTTCAACAACTACCTTAACAGATTAAAGACTTCCTTTGACGGAAACACCATAGCCACCTTGTTTACAAGACAAGGAATAAGGTCACGTGTAGTTTTCCAAGTAAGTTTATATGCAGCTTTACTTCCAGATCTGAACTTGTCTTGTTCTGCTTGCTGTATCTTAGAATAATTCTCTGACTTCCTGCCTATTCACTGTCTTGTCTGATAAAGTACATACAAGCATGGCCAGGATGAGCATTATAAATAGCTTTATATGCCCCTTCCACCCCAGAGTTTTCTTCAAGAACACACAGAACATGCTTGCAGGAATTCAAAATTAGGGAATTTATTCAACAGACAGAACCGAGTTGTTGCACCTCTCTTCACATCTGACCCCCTGAGCTGGGGTCAGACATCAGCTTTTCAAGGAGCTCTGTGCTGTGCTTATGTACCTTTTTACTTCATATAACTTNCTGCCCTTGCTTATTCCAGAGTTTGTTGGATCCTGATTTCAGTCATACTGGACTACAGCAGAAGTAATCGGAATGCAGTAACTCCAAACCTCTTCTGGTGTCACTAAGATCAGGTCTGACTCACTTCTCCTGTACCTAGTCTTTAAAATCAAATCTTTTTTTTCTCTTTAAAACTGTCATTTTGTTCTGCTGTACTTTAAATTGTAGTATTACTTTGAAAAAAAAAGAGCATAAAAATGACATTTCAGGGTTCTATATTTGTCTGACAGTTGTTTCTGTTGCAGAAGTGCTCATTTTATAAGTCAAAAACCTGCCTTTCCTCATACTTAGCCCAGAATGCACAGGGTGTTATGATTCATGTTATTGACACACTGTCATCATATTCTGCAACCAGTGAAGGCCATTTTACATTTTAAAGCCTCTGTTTGCTTGCACCACCCTGTCTTCTTCAAATCATGCCCCTGGTAACACTGCCAGACCTTTTGCATTGCATAAGCATGTTACAGGTCTAAAGGATCACATTATGCAAGGCAAACATACTCCTCAGAAAAAAAAAAGCAGCTCACACTTCATGTTTGAATGGCAGCAATCACAATTATCAATAACAGTAAAACTTCCTTTTTCTATCAGAAACAAATAAGGATCTATTCAAGGTTGTTCTTTGAGGGCCAGGTTTGAGGCATAGAACTTTTAGCACAGAGATCTGGTCACCATTCTGCTAAATGTACCAGGAAAGCCTTAATTGGATCTCAGAGGAGAGGCTAAGAAAATGAAAACAGTACCCTTCAGTTTTTCAGAAGTGGTGGTGTGTTCAACTGCTTTGGTAGGGAATTTGCTGCTCAGGGTGTACAGGCAGGAATTGGCAGAGAAAGGGGTTTACTGAAAATTATGGTTGTAGCACATTATGGCACCAAGCAAACTTCCACATCTCCTCACAGTCAAAGGTCTGTCTTTCATTTTCTTTTAAAAAATATATCAAGCAAGTTGGCATTAAAAGTACAACTTTTGTCATATTGAGAATAACAACGTGTTATAACACAAAGGAACAAAGGCTGGAAGTTGAGGCAAATTTTTAAAAATGGAAGAAACAAAAAATGAAGATACAAAACAGTTGTGTTTAGTTTGGGGGGGGGGAAAGCAAAACAAAAACACCATCTTTCCCCTCCCTCCTTGCCTTTTAAAAAATATACTTGAAAATGCAACATTTGGAAAAATCTACACATGTCTAAATTTAGGGTCTGTGTTACTTTACTCTGCATTTCTTTATCAGACTTTAGTCATCCATATATCATTTTGCAGAAAGCGTATGTGGCAGGCTGATGCATGTCTTATTTTATAAATATTTATTACCCACTGGTGTGTTCCTATCTTTGAAGTTACAACCACTTCTCCTTTTCAGTCCATGTTCCCTCCTTTTTCTTATTAAGAAAAGAATCTTGTCAAACAGTTTTGTTTATGTGGAAATGCTGTGAAGCTGGAAAGCTTAGTTTTGGTTTTAGCCTCATCTTTATTTTAGTTTGCCTTGCTTCCCCCCTCACTTTTCTTTTAGAAAGTGTAGGCCTGGAACAATAATGTAAACAGCATGATCTCTGCTGCTGTTGCATGAATGCAGCAAGGGAAACCTGGCCATTCATAGGCTCATATGCCCATGGGTCTGTCTCCACAGGGGTTCATTGGAACAGCTAGGAGGACTTGAGCTTGAAGGAAGTGCAACTGGCCTTTGAAGAAAGCTCAGAGACAATCAACACAGGCTGTAGCTGCTCAAAAATGAGGATAATACAGTTTTGTGGTTTAACAGGAAGGGATCTTAAAAACATATTTAAAAACAAAAACAAAACACAAACAAACAACAACAACAAAACCACCAAACAGTTGGCTGCGTAAGAAGGATAACCAAACTGTCTGGTTTGCTGCAGCATAAGTATTCCTTGCCTTGTGATGTGCAGTGAATCCTCTCTGTCCACACAGGATCAGTGTTTTCTCATAACCTGATCCACCATGTTATTCTACCAGAGAAAGTGTGGTTATTTCACTCAGGTAAAAGTGACATAACTAACTGAGAATCAGCAATTAGCTTTTACAATTAGAAACATGATAACCTAAAATTTATGTCTTATTTTTCTTCCCTCTCTCTGTCCCTCTAAAAAAATTGCATGTGAAGAGTTTGAGTAAGCTGGACTCAGAGAGAGCAAATGAGAGGCCTAATTGCTCTCTGTTAGTGTTACAATCCAGTCACTTAAATCCAGGGGTTAAATCTAGTTTCTTTTGCTCTGGGTAAATGCAAAGGAGAAATACTGACCAGATATTCCCAAGAGGTAAAAATCACACAAAAGTTTACCAGCCAACTATGGAAAATCAAGGAACTTTGGCAAATGATCTAGTACAACATAAAACACTTATCACAGCATAGACTCAGCCCATTCAATATAAAAGCCTTTAAACCAATTTGATGTTACATTCTGTGAAAAGAGAGTTTTCTGTCTGAGATGTTACAGTCTGTGAAAAGAAGAAGAAAGGGAGAAAAACAGAAAGACAGGACAGATACAGGAAGACAGACATAGGTACATAGCTACCAACTCCTGGGTTCCAGCGATGTAATGGACAGAAAACTTCAAGATGAAGGTAAGGTTAAGGAACAACGTGTTTGCCTCATGGTCAGGCTTCTTACAGCCTTGGCCCATCCTGGGCCTTCTTCCCAGGTGGGACTTACAGTCTCTCGGCCACTCAGGGACTGGGACTGCCTCCAGTGTGCATGACTGACCGACACTTCGCGGCCAGGGGATATGGGGGCAGGGCACTACCTCACCAGGGCAAGGTCCGACCCACCCCCTACCAGATGCTTCAAGCAACCCAAGATGTCTTGAGAGAAATTATTCTGTTCAGTCTCTGACACTTACCAAATGAGAGTTTCTGTTTTACCCTAAAGTCTGCCATTCTCTTTGATACCCAAAACCATGTCTGCATCTTCCAGCTATACCAAGCAGTCTAATAAAATGTTCAGCTTGCTTTTCTTACTGATGATGAACATTTAGCTCACATTGGTCATTATAACACTCAACTCCCTTTCCTGAGGAACAGTTCATCTCTATGCATGCAGCTCATTTCTGTGCAAGTGTTCAAGGCCAGGTTGGATGGGGCTTTGAATAAGCTGGTCTAGTAAATGGCATTCCTGCCTATGGCAGGGGGATAGGAACTAGATGATTTTTAAGGTCCCTTCCAACATGAACCATTCCTTGATTCTATGATTACTGATATTCAGCTGCTTTTTCATTATTTTGTAAAGTTCTTCAACAATTACATGCCACCAGTCTTTTTTTTCATTCCCTTTTTCAGATTTTCATGCTCACAGCACAGTCCCTAATGCAGAGCCAGACACTAATGACATCTCTCCTTTTCTTTCATCTCTTTTAATTAAAAATATTACTTGTGTGTGCTGTCTTCTTTATTCCATGATGGGTTGGTTTCTTTAGGAAGAGTGGGGTATCTTTGTAAATTCCTCCTGGAAAATCCAAGCTGACTGTATCAGTGGGGGTGGGGGGAGGGGGTGGTTTCCATGAACTTGTTCATTCCTTCATAGAAATGAAACAGGTTTTCCACATATAGAGCACACATTGACCCTTATTGTAATTTTTCTTATTTGATCTTTTAGCTCATTCTTACATATCATGGATTTTGCAGGCTGCTCTCATTCTTTTCCAATTTTATCTAATATGTTTTTAGAATTATTTACTGAGATTTCTGTTCTTTTCAATTTTTCCTCAAATATGACTTTTTTCTATGGCCCCATCGTACTGACTTTTGGGCTATTTTTCAGTACTGTGACTCTACTGCAGTGTCCCTAAATAGTCTGCAAGCTGCTTTGAAATAGTCAGCCATCCCTTTTAGCTTCTTGAAGTCTTCATAAGATTTTGCAGTTTATTTTTCTGCTGTAGGAGAGGTAGGTAGAAAGATGGACAAGTACAACTTATCTTCTTCCTATTTCAGAACAATATTATGATAACAGATTATTGAGTCGGGTTATGCATAGTAGTTTCTTCTTCTTGTCTAGATACTCCCTGAAGATGCCATTTATGGCAGCAAAAAAATTAATCTCTGCATCACAATCTGATGTGATTGTTACTGCATGGGAGTAATTGAAAACTATCCCCTGTTGCTGCGTTTTCGCTCTCTGCAGACCCTCTACTTTTCCTTGGATGCTACAGACCCTCTCAGTACCTGAGTGGGTCACTGGCAGGGCAGGTCTAGTACTGAGCTGCTCCTGTTTGGACTTGGAGTTTCTATTCATAGAGAATGTCTCTTATTTGTTGACATAATTAATTAATTTATCTGATCTCTCTTCTTCCAGTCCAGACATGTGGTGGCAAAAAGCTCCTATGCCTGAGGGTACTTTCTTAGGCTATAGAAATAGGCATGGAGGAGCAAAGCCTGAAGCCTAAACCTAGAGACAATTTCGCCACAACAGCTGTGTACAAATGACCAGGCTGCCCACTGAAAGCGTGAGAAAGGAGTAGGATTTGCATGAAAAGGTATGCATCTGAAAGCATGCCAAGTTTGAACCTGATTCATACTAAGGTAGTTTGCCATTGCTGAGAAGGGCCTGAATTGCTTCTGAGGGTTGTGTCATCTGCTAGAAATTAAAAAAAAGAAAAGTATGATATGTCACTTGTTAACAAATCTGTCTGCCCAGACTCAGATAGATTTGTGGCCTCTGTATACTCTCCTGGTGGCAAAAGTGATGAGTGTCTGATGTCTGAAAGTGGTACTGTATCTTCTTCCTGAATTGTGCCATTTCTGAGACTGGCATGACCCTTTGTCAGTGAAGAAGACACACAGCTCAGCTGAGAACTAAGATTTAGACTTTTGAATGGTCTCCTTCAGTAGAAAGACCCTGTGAAATTGCATTCTGTAAATGGAGTTTTCTTACCTCTACCCTGATTTCAGTTATCTTCACATTTTTCAAAGGTGTTCAAATCTGATCACTCTCATATGCAGTTCAGTAAAGTGCACGTATTTTCTACCACCTTACTATCTGCTCTTTTATACTCAGTGATCTTTCTTGGAAAATAGGACTTCATTTTGCTTTCAGTTACGCCACCCAGGTCTGTAACACCCATCTGCCTTCATTAAGATCAAGCCAACAGCATCCTAATTCAGCCATAAGAGGCATTCTTCTGTGTGTCTTAAGTTGTGGAGGAGCAGTCTGTTCAAGAGCCCCTCTAGGGATCTCTATGAGTATCTCTTGCCAACTTTCCTCTGAATGTTTTTCTTGTTTGAATAAAGCTGCTATGTTGGTTTTGTCTGCTGTTATATGACATTCTGGAAGCCATAACTCTGTTGATATACATTTCTATCTTCTCAGAAACAGTAACTTTCTCATGTAATAGAAACTGTATGAGTGAGATATATTAAATAATGCATAAAATTGTAGAATTGTAGAATGGCCTGGGTTTGAAGGAACCCTACAGATCATCTAGTTGCCTGTCATGGGCAGGAACACCTTTCAGTAGACCAGGGTGCTCAGACCCCCATCCGACCTGGCCTTGAATACTTCCAGGGATGGAGCATCTGCAACTTTTCTGGGCATCCTGTCCCAGTGTCTCACCACCCTCAAAATGAAGAATTCATTTCTGTCATCTGATCTAAATCAACCCTGTTTAGTTTGAAGCCATTCCCCCTTGTCTTGTCACTAGAGACTCTTATAAAAAGTCCTCTCCAGCTCTCTTGTAGCCTGGAAAGCTGCTCTTAGGTCTCCCAGGAGCTTTCTTTTCTCCAGGTTGAAAAACTCCAGCTCTCTCAGCCTGTCTTTGTAAGAGAGGTGCTCCATCTCTGATCATCTTCGTGACCCTCAACTGGACTTACTCCAGCCAGGTCCATGTCTTTGTTATGCTGAAGCCCCCAGAGCTGAGCACAGTACTCTAGGTGGGATCTTACAAGAATGGATTGAATTTGCCCCTGTGTCCATTGTTCCAAGACAAAATAAACCCATTCCTTCTCACAGTCCTCATAAGACAAAGACATACAGATACTGTCTAGTCATATGGACCTTTTTCCCAACCCTTTCACTTTGGGTGCTCAGTGTCACTGGCTATTGGAGGGGAAAGGGAAACCTCATTGTTCACTTAACTCTGACTTGCAGAGAGTATTTGGGATTCTCTAGCAGACAATGGCTTTCTGCACTACTTTCCCAGTCAATGCAATTCTAGCAAAGCTGATGAGAAACAACAGTAGACAGGAGAGATGAGATCATACGGTGACATTGTGCGATACAGCTCTTTTGAAACGGTGAACCACACAGAGGTCATAGAAATTGGGCAGCAGGTATTTGCAAGCCATGGATTTGATCACTGTGCTATATTTCTATCAGCAGCATAAGGAAGGACAGTCACTCTGACCCCTAGGCAGTACTTAAAATCAGTCTGTGTTTGTATTTCCAGGAGACAGACAATGAATCACTGAGGGCAACCACAGAACTACCAAAACTTTGACTCTGTTAGCCCGGTGACAAGAATGGAAAGAATTGTGATATGCACTGAAACTAACCCAGGGACTCAGTAGCCCAAGCAGCAGTGTGAAAATGCTCCTCTAAGGTAAGAAATCCACACTGAATAGAAACTATCCATGTATCTGTTTACCAGAATAATTAGGTGTTATCCGCCTTTTTATATTATTAACTTGGTCTAATTCGTTTAGGATAGTTCTTCTCAGTATTAGCAGATTGATCCACCTGTGCAAAAGGCAGCTCTTAGTTCTCCACTGTTCTTTTCAGGTGGAGCATTTCAACAAGCTTGTACAATAGCAACAGTTCTCAAGAGCATTCTTAAAGTAAAAAGGAAATGGCTGGAGAAAATGGAAAACATCTGGATTGCACTATCTAGTACTGCACTCTGTGTCATGACAGAGAAAGGATAGCTCCCTGTTCTACACCTGAAGTGTAAGCTTCAGTTGTACCAGGTTAATACACTACCAGCTGGAATCAAGTAACCCTTATGGTTTTATTCTCTTTGAGCAACTTCCAAATCCAGTTGGATTTGTCTTTGCTGGCAGTAATAATCATAGAATCATCTAGATTGGAAAGACCTTTAAGATCATTGAGTCCAGCTGTATGAATAGTGATCATAATCAAGGGAAGAAAGCATATATTCAAACATGTCTTAGTTCTTCCCGAAACAAAGGTTTCCTCTAGCACTGAATGAATTGATTCTTTTAAAAAATATATTTTCAGTATGAGGAAACCAATTCAGTTCTTCAGCCTTTCTACAAAGGCTTTCAGTGCCTAATTATTTAAATGCCTGCTGATAGCTGTGGTGGCCTATGCTTGAGCACCATGCAAATAACCTGTTTAAAGATAAACTTCAGAATGCATGTTTGCCAATTCTCCCCCCACTGGAATGTAGCAGAAATCCATTTATCACCATAGGAATGCAATGACTGGTGAAAACCCTTCATAAATTCACTCAATTTTTAAATATTAGGGTATTCAGATAATTTCTCACTCAGAGCAAGAATCAGGTGCTTGTAATCAGGCCTCTGATCATTTCATCTGACTACCAATCAATTTATAAACTAACTCATATGAACTGACAGACTTCCAATTTTTTTTTTTTTCTCAGTAATGAAAATTCTCCTTTTATCTGTGTAAGCATCTAGTTCTGGGTTGTTTCAAGGGCACTGTGGTGATAGTCGCTGAAGACCTAACAGTCTGCAGGCAAAGGGAAGTTGCAGTTGGCTTTAGCTTTTGCACTCCATATGTTTCACAAGGAGAAGTGCACAATCTAAAATTCCATTACTTGCTGGGCCGTGAATTCAAATGTCCATTTAACATAGTCATGCTGAAGAGAAAGATATAACACTGTTCAGTCCAAAGAGGCATTATTTCCCAAGTTCCCATGAATTTCCCAACAAGGAATGCTTATTAAGGAACGATTACACAAGGCTTGGTGAAACTCCCTTTATTTATTTCACTTGTGTTGTTGCTGCTGTTGTATAAGAAAGAGCAAAATAACAAAAAGAACAAAGTAAAATAAAGTAATAGCCGATCCAAACATTTTAAACACATTGAAATTGCGTTCCAAATGCAAAGACTTTCTTTCTGCCGTTTCTTTGCATTGATTTGCACAAGCATTTTCTCTGTGAGCCAAATTCATCTCTGGTATAACTTCACTGAAGTCACTGGACTTACACCAGAGGTGGTTTTGGTCCTCTGTCCTGGGTAAATACAGTAGGAATAAATTGATCACGCAGGCAGAGTGTCTGGCAATAAGTGCACTGAATGGTCCTGGCAAACCAATAGGAAAGATCTAAAATAAAAAGCCCAGATAGGTCTTTTACTTAATATAGGGCCTAAAAATCTACTGGGAGCTGCTGAATATTGCCCACTAACTGTACAAAGTATAGGTAGCATGCCTTCCAAATATCAAAATACCAGACGGAATGCCATGAAAATAAATAACTTCTAATATAAACAAATGAGAACATATCAAACTGTTACCTCTTTAAACATAATGTAAATAAAAAAAATACCAGTCCTTCTACACAATAAATATTAAGAAACCATTGACATAGTTGAAATGTACTCATATAAATTAACAACTTTAATTACATTAGCCGAACAGACATTGGTTAAAGCACTGCATGTAGTATGNTATATACATTATATGTAAAATATACGTATAATGCATATATATGTCTTCAACCCATTGTCAATGTATTGTTTTTGAAAGTATTTAAATACAAAGAAACCCACTGAGAATTAACACAGATTCATTATATCTCAAAAAATAAATAGCTATAAAACCCAGAAGTGCTGCTTGTTTCTGCCCATGAAAACCTTGCTTCGAGTTGTTCACAAAAGATCAAATTATGATTTTATTTACTCATGCTGAAAATGTTTTACTCCACATGTAATGCAGTGAGAGCATATGGGGGAGTAAAACTTTTTTCAGTGTAAGGAAGGGGATTAGCATCTGGTTCTTATACTGATGCACACTACTGACATGAGTTACTGACATAACTTAAAAAACTTAATAATTTCCATCATATCTACCTACTCTTCAGAAACAGAATTTTGCTCAATTTATTGATGCTAACTGATAACTTTCTAGGAAAGGAGACCCTCTGAAAATCAATGGCATTGCTTACAGAGTAAGGCACAAGTCCACATGAATATAGTCCATAAATTTTTAATTTTGCACATAGACTTTACAGATGCCTGAACTTCTCTACCTAAGAGATATTGCTGCTAGCCTCTACATGGTCTTGTGGTGTCACTGTTAAATGAACTTGACAACTTAATTCTCAATTAAATATAAAAAAGGAGGTATATATAGTGGAGCCCTACTTTGCAGTGATTTGGTAAGAGACTGCTTCTATTGAAGTCAATGGCAAAACTCCCATTTCATTCAGTTCTACAGTTTTGGGCACTAGACTATATGAGTGCACAATAATTACAAGCATCTGTAAGCATTTCCTTTTGCTAAATCTGAAGAATACAAATATATTCAGCCCTCCCAAAGAAACATCTTAGCATGCACTTATGCCAGTTCCTTAGGCTTTGAATCCTGTGAGCATCTGACATGGAGATGGGGAAAGACAACCAAATGTGGTCAACTCTCAAGCTAGAAGATTGTGGAGGTACTAACCAAATACATTTCTGTGATTAAGTATATACTGGAAATGTATTTTCAATATAAACAGTAAGTAGGTTATATGGAAAGGAATGTGTTAGTANACCAATAGGAAAGATCTAAAATAAAAAGCCCAGATAGGTCTTTTACTTAATATAGGGCCTAAAAATCTACTGGGAGCTGCTGAATATTGCCCACTAACTGTACAAAGTATAGGTAGCATGCCTTCCAAATATCAAAATACCAGACGGAATGCCATGAAAATAAATAACTTCTAATATAAACAAATGAGAACATATCAAACTGTTACCTCTTTAAACATAATGTAAATAAAAAAAATACCAGTCCTTCTACACAATAAATATTAAGAAACCATTGACATAGTTGAAATGTACTCATATAAATTAACAACTTTAATTACATTAGCCGAACAGACATTGGTTAAAGCACTGCATGTAGTATGCAAAATAATAATAATAACAATAATAATAATATCAACAACAAAACACAAAATGATAAAAACAAAATAGGCTTCATAATATCTTGGCTTTCATAANGAAAACCTTGCTTCGAGTTGTTCACAAAAGATCAAATTATGATTTTATTTACTCATGCTGAAAATGTTTTACTCCACATGTAATGCAGTGAGAGCATATGGGGGAGTAAAACTTTTTTCAGTGTAAGGAAGGGGATTAGCATCTGGTTCTTATACTGATGCACACTACTGACATGAGTTACTGACATAACTTAAAAAACTTAATAATTTCCATCATATCTACCTACTCTTCAGAAACAGAATTTTGCTCAATTTATTGATGCTAACTGATAACTTTCTAGGAAAGGAGACCCTCTGAAAATCAATGGCATTGCTTACAGAGTAAGGCACAAGTCCACATGAATATAGTCCATAAATTTTTAATTTTGCACATAGACTTTACAGATGCCTGAACTTCTCTACCTAAGAGATATTGCTGCTAGCCTCTACATGGTCTTGTGGTGTCACTGTTAAATGAACTTGACAACTTAATTCTCAATTAAATATAAAAAAGGAGGTATATATAGTGGAGCCCTACTTTGCAGTGATTTGGTAAGAGACTGCTTCTATTGAAGTCAATGGCAAAACTCCCATTTCATTCAGTTCTACAGTTTTGGGCACTAGACTATATGAGTGCACAATAATTACAAGCATCTGTAAGCATTTCCTTTTGCTAAATCTGAAGAATACAAATATATTCAGCCCTCCCAAAGAAACATCTTAGCATGCACTTATGCCAGTTCCTTAGGCTTTGAATCCTGTGAGCATCTGACATGGAGATGGGGAAAGACAACCAAATGTGGTCAACTCTCAAGCTAGAAGATTGTGGAGGTACTAACCAAATACATTTCTGTGATTAAGTATATACTGGAAATGTATTTTCAATATAAACAGTAAGTAGGTTATATGGAAAGGAATGTGTTAGTAGTTAAGAGCCTTTCTTTTTTTTGGTACAATCATACCTGAAAGGAGAAGTAGTTTTTGAGGCTGCATGCCCTAGAACAACTGCTTAAATATGGTAACAATTTCTAATGCTATTTTAAGTACATGCAGATTTAATTAAATCAAATTATCAGGGATGGGGTGTTTTACTGGAATCAGTCAGTCTTGATTAACATCCCAATATCTTATTTTACTTTATCATACTTTTTTTCATTTCCCCCTACTTTAAATAACTCTGACCACAAATCAAAACCCCATGACTGATTCTAGAGATTGGAGGGAGAAATCTTTAGAATTTGTGACCAGTATACACACACAAATGAAAGCTAAAAAGTAGGGCTTGGGTACAGTTACTTCTGGATTTGAAAACTTTTTCTGGTTTTGGTGTAGCTATCATGAAACATGCTCACAATATCTAAAATCCTATTTTCTTTCCCTACTTGGAAGTTGTCTCAGGCTATTTTCATGTTTTTCAGGCCAGTCCCTATTTACCACATTAAATCTGCTATCAAACTCAGGATCAGAATTATTTTTTAAAGGCTCTTTCTCCTCTATCCAGAAAAACCATGGGCCTAACCTACTTT
Source organism: Myiagra hebetior (assembly GCA_013397015.1). Taxonomy (NCBI): domain Eukaryota; kingdom Metazoa; phylum Chordata; class Aves; order Passeriformes; family Monarchidae; genus Myiagra; species Myiagra hebetior. The sequence goes on along the minus strand of VWZQ01005179.1, from coordinate 16,369 downwards.
GCTAGCAGCCAATGGGAGTTTTGCCATTGTCATGTAGGGGAAGGTTCTGGGATTTCAGGTCTCCAGTACTAACTAATCACTGTTGAGAATAATTTTTATCAATGTGAGCCATCTCACCTGTTTCCCTTACCATTGTGTTCAGAGATCCACCATGATGCAAACAGCCTCACCTAAATGATTGGATTAAACAGTGTTGGCTCTGGTGCCACTCATTCTGAATCCTTTCTCTCCCTTGACAATGCCCATGGCAGAAGGAACCTGTGATTTGCCCTGGCATACCTTTACTCATGTAAGTAGTTTTACTGTTCTTTTAAGGACACCAGTAGACATCAAAGGGTCCATTGACATGAGTAACCATTCTGGGACATCTGATGATATGAATAAAAGTTCTGGGGCATCCAATTTTAAGGCCAAGTACAAAGACCAGTGAACTAAATGGTACTGTCCTTAACAACTCTCATAGGCTGTGTCCCTGCTCCTGCTGTTCCAAAGGCTGGCTCTGCTTCTAGAAAAATCAACAGAAATTCTGCCACATGCTTCAAATAAGCAGGGCCAGGAACTTCATTTAAGTTATAAAGATAAATTAGTTGTGCATCTTTTTTTTTTTATATATAATTTTCCTACTAGCATTTGGTATCCCTCCCTTTCCCCACAAGAAAATACAAAAAACCCAAGAAACTTCTGCAAATAATTTAAATCAGAAAGCCGTGATATTTTACATAACACTTTAGTGACAAATTTAGTGTTTAACCAATTATATTTTTTTAACCTTTTTTTTTTTGCAAATTGCAAACAAGTCTGTAAAAAATGCGTTGTATAAAAAGTACATAAATGTATAACCCATTAGCTGTACTATGCAATCTAAATATTGTGGAATAAATTAGATAGAAAACTTAGCTATAAGCATGTATGTTGATATCTATTCAACAGAGGAAAGGGCTTTCTTTCTTTCTTTCTTTCTTTCTTTCTTTCTTTCTTTCTTTCTTTCTTTCTTTCTTTCTTTCTTTCTTTCTTTCTTTCTTTCTTTCTTTCTTTTCTTTTTTTTTTTAATTTTCCTTTTTTATCTCTATAGATACATACAAATATGGACATGCGCCCATGCGCACATACATATGCACACGCAGAGAACACACACGCACACATGCACACACAAACAGTTTTGGCTGACAAAAAATGAAGGCCCTGATTACACTGTTTAAACATGGTTCTCACCATGAAGGTGCTAACACACTATCCCTAGCCAGTGTGACTGTGTTACATTGNAGGCATTTTAGGGATCCAGCATTACTGAGATGGCTAAGTGGAAGTCTTGGTGTCTTTTTTTTTTTTTTTTTTTTTTTTAACAGACTGTTCTCTCAACAAGATGGGCAGCCATGTTAGTGCTTCCAGGAGAGGCATTTAGAAGCCTGTCCCATCAGAAGGCAGCTAACTGGAGCTTGGTTTGGCAAACCTATGAGAGTCTGAAGCTTCAGGCTCAGGGTTATCAAACTCAGTGTAAACAGGGCCTAAAGGTTTCTCCCATTCCCTCTTGTCATCTCCCCCTACCCAAAGACAAATGCTGTAAGTTTAACATTCTTTTAAATATGACAGCGAAAAATTTTAAAAAAACAACATCTACCTGTGCCCTATGGGTTGGACCCTTCAGGTTAGGTGTTGACACTGAAAATTAGGTCTTACAGGTAATGCGCAAACCCATTAAGAGTTGTCATGCTAGAGGGCGATGGTTGAGAAAGCCAGTATCTCAGCAAAGACTGTATTCCAAACAGAAATCCAACCACAAGTGCCATTTTCTGTATATTTGCAGGAGCAATGGTGGGCAGGGCCCAAGACTGCTTGCAATTTTACGTCAACACTTTTTAAGTGTATACCAGCACTTCAGGTTTCTCTTGCACAAAAACCATTTTGAACATGTAGCCTCCCACTTGGCAGTAAGAAACAAACAATCTTTTAACATACTGTGCTTTGCACACAAACATTCATTGTTTTAAGAACAGGAAAATGAAGCCAGAAGTGCTTATACCTTGTGTACATACATATATACATACAGAAATATATACATATATATGTATATCCCTTGGACAAAGTTGTTTCCCTACAATGCACATTTGCTGTGCATCAGGGCCAAGGTTAGTTTTGTACATACAAAACAGTACGATTATGCTCAGATGGACCTCAGATCCAAGCGCCTTGGATCCAAATCCTAGGGATTTTCTGGGCTTACTTCAAATGGCAATTTTCTGTTGAGGGCACAATTTGAATTTAACTGCTTAACAGATATTCTAGCCAGAATATAATCAACCCACTGACTCTTAATTCAGACCCTAACTCATTACAGGTGAATGGTACCAACCACAAACAGACTTTTTAGAGGCTTGCACAAATGTCTTTGGTGTATGTGTCTATTCATTTTAAGGTACAAAATAATAATAATTATTATAATAATAAAAATAGCTATTTGTGTGCTGTAGCAGTTCTTGTATAGCTCACAATAAGTGCAGCTCTCAAACCCTCCCACACCCAACCACCCTCCCTTGCAAATATTTGTTAAATAAGGATTAGACAGGTCAGACACCATTGTAGTGCAAATAGTAAACGATTAAAAATTTTTTTTACAAAATATAGAAATGTTTGAATCCAGTAACTGGACAAACATGTTCCTTTCAAGTATCTCTCACTGAAGATTTTTTTTTAAAACAAGTTACTTCCATTTAAAAAAAAAGTCTTTCTGGTTTTTTTTTCTTTCTCTCACAGGTAAACAGTTTCAAACCATCTAGGTTGCATAGTTCTAACAATGTAAGCACCTTTACAGAATGTAACTTTTATTCTTTCATTCATTTTTTGTTCTGTTTTTTTCTTCATTTTTCTTTTTTTCTTTTTTTCTTTTTTCTTTTTTTTTATTTTGTAAATGTAGTGCAGAAGATGAAGGTGTATACACCTGCACACTATTGTCCCTCGATCAATGTTAAGTATGTGTATGTGCATCGTGTCTGCATGTATAGACATGTATATAAATACATAGCCATATATATACAAACACAAACGCTACACACCTACTCAGTTGCTCACTAAATGTGGGGGGAAAGCGCCAGTGACTGTAGTGATCATACACATGGCTTTTCAATGGCATTTTGGACTTTGTCCAAATTTCTTCAGGTTAGATGAGCTGCTATCATGGCTTGAACTAAGGGAAGGAACAGAACTTCCTTCCCCTAGTAGTAACTAATGTTTAGTATACTATGTAACAGATAAGTAGCATACTGAAAGGAAGGGGAAATCCCCAACCCACACCACCATGCAGATCTATCTTATTCAAGCTCAGCTTCATGAAGTTTTCTTCCTTTTTTATACTGAAGTCTTTTCAGATCCTCCATAAGTCTTTTTTTTTTTTTTTCCTTTTTCTCTCTCTCTCTTTTCTCTCTCTCTTCTGTTTTTGCTTATATTTCTGATGATTGTTTCACTCAAAAAAGGTTATGCCATGTCTGGTCTTTCCTCTTCTTGGGCTTTGGATACATTTTCTTCTCAGCAAGAAGGGTCTTGCTCACACCAGCATCTACGAACAGCCACACTCCTCCACAATCATATTCTGTATGTCTTTTTTAATGATGTTCTGGCCATCATCGTAGTAGAGCATGGACATAGGCCGGAGCTTGGTGGGCACACAACATGATTTGAGGTTGGCAAAGGGGCTATGGCCCCGCATGCGGTAGTGGTTGATGACGGTGGAGTGGAAAGATAATGATGAACCAGATGTGCCTGCTATGTGGCTGGGACACTCTCCTTCGCAGTAGTTGGCATGATAACCTGTAGGAGCAATGATCCAGTCACTCCATCCTATGTCCTTGAAGCTGACAAAGAACTGCTTCTTGCAGCAGATGTTGACTTTGCCATCACACTCCAGGCCTCGTCTCCGCCTCCTATGCTGGCGGTCCTCTGAGTGCCGGGCAAGCATCATCAAGAAGGGCCGATGTGATTGCTCCTTCTCCTCTTCTCCTGTGAATTCTCCAGCTTCCTTTTCTTTTCCTTCCCCATCATCTTCCTTTTTCTTCTTCTTGCCCAGTAGCACCAGGTTGGCTCCAGTCTCTTGACACAGGTCACAGGCAATCCGCACATCCAAAGAGCTCTTGCCTTGGTCCAGGAGCCTCTGAACACTGCTGGAGACGGGAAAGATGTGCCAAGTGCTCTTACGGGTGTCCACTGCCTTCTCTGAAATCAAAGTCTCACTCTTTTCACCTTTCAGCCCCCCATCCTCTGTATCTTCTGCTCCTTCAGAATTGCCTTTTGGCTGCCTCTGCTGTTGAAACAGGCGGATGCTGACTTTTGTCCTGCTCCGGTTGGCCTTGGAGACCTTCAGGAAGAGCCACACTTCAGCATGCTCCACCACCGATAATTCACTGCCTTCCTTGGAAATCTCAAAGTGCAACATTTTCTTGGCTGTGCCTGATTTGATAAATGGAAATAGACAGGAAGAACGTGTTAGTATGTCTGCTTGCATTCTGTAAAGAGACTTCTGTTACTTTTTCCACAGGCATAAAGTGCCCTAGGTTACCAATTCAGCTCTTTAAATTTTTATGGTTCTTCTGTTCTAACATTCCTTTACCCCCTCCTTAGTTTGTATTTTGTGAAAATTCTCTTTTCAGAAAAGTATATATTTGCCCGCCTGTTTTCCAGCCTAATATTTCCAGCAAAATAAAATAAAAAATACATAATGAGTGTATTTTTCATAGTATCAATACAGTCATTAATGTAAAGCATCTCATGGCAAATAAGCATCAGTGGCTGTTAAGAGTTCATTTGCTTAAGCTGTCTTTGTGATCACTGCTAGCTGAAAGGCAAAAGTGCTTTATGATGGCAATCCATATGTACCATATGCATGAAAATCTGCACCTAATAGCTCGTTAAGGAATGAGGTCCAGTCCTGCCAATTCTTTAGCAATACTTTGGAAATTATGTGGGAAAGAGGTTTACCCTTTCTCCCTTTGTAAAAAGACTTCCTTCATTTGCATCTTAAAATGAGTCGGAAATGTCAATTGTTTCAAAAACAAACACATGCTAAAATATGAACCTCAGCTTTAAGAAGTTTGCAGAGGCATATTGTAAAGAATTGAAGAATTGCAGCAGGCAGACTTTTCATCCTGTGAGATGTTAGCTGTAGATCCTGTTCCTAATTTAACACACTGTACTTGCTGTGATTATAGTAATGGTGAATACACTGAGAAATGAGCTAAAGAACTGTATAATTATGGGGATGGTTCTCTGGCATAATTGTATCAACTTGCTGAGATGTCATGATGATGATTGTGATGGTGAGGAGGTGTTTCTCGGATACAGAGCTCATATCCCTGGCAGAAGCTGGAATGAATAATGAGGGCTGTTTAATGATTTGATCACTAGAGCATGAAGAAGTTAAGAGAGAATGAATTACTTGGGGGGTGGTGGTGATATTACTTTTTCAAGAGAGATGCTTTTCTATTTTCTTGACAAAGAAAAGAGCCCTGATGACGTCTTTTGTTCCTTCTCAGCATGGAGGCCAGGATGGACGGGGGTCACAGATTTGCAATGTACAGACATCTGGCCTTAGTGAGAAAGAAACAGTACTCATAATTATAAATTTGTCATTAATATTATTCTTGAGATACCCATAGTTGTTTACCCAATTTTCTGTGCAGTAATTCTTCTTGTCAATGAGCCAGAACGTTACACCCTAAAAACAGCAAATGGTGATCAAAACAGAAGTAGTCAGACACATAGAGGGAAAATGGCCCTCATTGTAGCAAGGCTCTTCTCCTTGCTTCCCAGTGCAACTGAATTCACAAGTATGGGCTCCCTGACCATTTCCCTGCTCACCCATTCTCAGGTGAGACAGAAGTGGAGCAAAATCACGAGAGACATCTACCTTGTGTTCACTTGCAAATTCAAGAGTTGCTGATTTCTGAAGTTTGTATGCAGGCTGTGCTGCCCTCTGAGCTACCTGTTGCTTTTATTCTCTGTGACGTACTGGCACTGACACATTCAGCTTTCCCTCATGGCATTCCCAGGTCTAAGAGAGAGACATTTCTGAATTACAGTGTCCAAAGGGCACAGTGTTTTGTTTTTGTTTTCCCTGTAAGTGAGAGTGTGAAATTGCAGACTTTAACTGTCACTGAGATATGGAAACACATGGTTTGTGTTAACTGCTTCTCACAGATGGCTGATGCCAATCTCCAGAGTGAGTTACATTTATTTCTCAGGGAGCTACATGAACCAGCGGGACTGTGCTTTAGAAAAGGAAGTCGCTTATAAAAAAGGCAGAGCAAACTGACCAGTACCGAGAGGCATGACGGAGTTACACTTTTTCTATTATTTTTTAATTGATTCATTCAATAATGACTGAATGGCTAATGCTGGGGTTTTTTCCATTCTGGAAATCAAACTATGTCAAAGCTGCCAGCTGTTTTGGGGCAGAGGTCAGGTTAAAGACACTAATCTCACCCCTGACTCAGTTTCAGTGTATGGGGAGTTGTACAGTGATGTTCCTCCAGTCCAAAGGAAGTCTGGTCCAAAAGGCTGGTTGCCTTGTATGCAGCAATGTTATAAAGAGTGTTCGCTATGAGAATTGGTATGTCTTAGGCCTGTGAGGACCAGCTAGCCTGTGGCTTTATTCCCTCTGACTCTCTCTTCTAAAACAAGCTTCTAACTTGCAGTTATCCCTTTTCAGTCTGATAAATCCTTTCTGAGGGGGACCTGGGCTTCAAGGGAACCTGAAGGCAGGTGGTGTGCCAAGGGTGGGCTGCTGCCAGCCAAGACTCTCCATCCAACCCATTTTTCTTGCTGCCTCTACCCAAGCAAACCTTGGTGGAAAAAAGGTGGCTTAGATCAAGCTGCAGAAGGTGTTCTGGCACCAGTAGCCTCTTCGCAGCTGCTCTCTTTCCCCAGAGCTGACAGACTGTGTGTGGAATAAGGATGTATTGCTGGGAATTGCCATACTTATTTCGTATTCTTGAGAAACCAATCTGGGCTGGACAGCAGTTCTGGAACTAGCAGGGGTCCTGTGCATGAGCAAATCAACTGTACTGGGTGCATGGCAGATCAGCTGTGATGGATATGGACAAAAAAACCTGATCTGGTAATCTGCTCTGGAGAAAGCAGGCAGGGTGTGCAGACGTGGCTCAACAGTGGAAGAAGCTGTATGACCCATCTAATCTGAAAAGCCAGACAGCCTTGCATTACAGAATAACGTAATGCTGTTAAGTTCTAATGCATGGTATTTCACATTCTGCTATTTCCATGCTAGTGGGAGTTGAAAATAGTTACGAAGTGACATATCTGCAACAGCAAATATTCATATTACCTTATGCACTGGCCAGAAGCATAGTGATGCAAGCACTCTTTTTGACAAATATTACATGACAGAAACAGGACCTCAAGAGCCCTCTTAAATAGCTTTTCAAATGCTCCTCTATGTGGGAAAGTAGAATTTGTCCTCATTACTAAAAATATTTGAACAGTATGGTAAAAGTACGTGAGTACTTTCATTTTCTTTACTTGAGGGAAGTGAGCTTGAGCAAGGTAGCCTAAGAGATGTCCTTATACAGGGGTAACAGCCTCCTTGTAGGTTGTTAGCTATAATAACAGCCTCTCTGGATGTGGTTTGCTACATTTTCAGAAACAAATGACAGATTAATATTCTAAAGAAAAAAGATGCAGGAAGCTTATCTGGGCCTAATATTTCTGAATGAAACAAAATCCTGAAACCTGCATAGCTAATAAAAGGTTTTATAGCAATTAAAAAACACTTTCCCTTTCATAGGTCTTTTTAGAAGGAGACTGGGAATGGTGCAAGGTTGAGGATAAAAAGCATGCTTTCACATTAGGAAAAAATGAAGCCTTTCTGAATTCTCTCCACATTCACAACTAGTTTGTTACGATCACACAGCACAAATGGTATGAATCCTGCAGTTTTTAAGAGGTCACTGTTCTCAGACAAACTCATTTTGAAATCAGAGTCTGGCCTGTGCTAAAACCAAATTGAGACCCTAGGATCTGGCTTATTGTGGTTACACATTCACTTTATAACAGTATCTTTGTTTCCAAAAGATTCAATGCTACAATAAAATAAATTCTTCAANACAAACAAACAAACAAAATCTGTATTTAGTTCTCTCCAGATATTTCTTAGGGATTTAGCAGTCTTTCCTTTTAGGCCTGAATTACTGGTCAGGATCAAAGCTTTGAAAATATATACTGTTCATCAAACTGAAGGTAAAAGGGAGATTCCTGAAATTTGGGAGTGGTATCACTTCCATAATTACATTTCGTTTACCCTTTTGTCCTGCCTTTACATTTGCCACAGCTGATTTGCAAGGGTCTTTTTCCATTTCTAATCATCCTGCTCCTCCTGCCTGACTACTGTGGAAAGACCCACAGCCCAACAGTGATAATACCTTCATCACTTCCATGCTCATATAAACAGCAATGTCAACAGCCTGGATTGTTTTCATAGCAGAGAGCAGCTGAAAAAGGAGACAAGGGATTACTTTGGGCCCCTTTTGATTGCTTTTCCGCATTTCCTTTTCCCAAAACTTTGGAGAGGCCACCTCTCTGCTTTACCGCTGAGCAAAGTCCCTTCCAGGAGGAGGGTTGTGATGCCAAAGGAGCAGTCTAGCAGGGCAAGTGACACCAGCAAATGATGTGAGAAAAGGTTAAAAATACAAGCTCTAAGAAGTAGTGCATATATGATAAAAGGTTTAATGGAAGGAGTTACTGAATGGAAAGAAAGTGTAGCAGTATATATAGCATGGGAGTTTGCTCATATCTGGTTTTCTCTTCACAAGTGTTCGTGCACCTTTTTAGGAGAGAAACCTGAACATGCAAGCACAGGTAACCTCCTCTCAACCTCTGGGAGGGCTGGCCAGGGCTCACACACAGGACTCTGCAGTCAGCACCTGCTCCCAAACAGCACTTGGGTGACGACCATGGCACAAGAGCTGGTGGAGAGATTGGCAGAACCCTTGAGGGCCCAGGCACAGGGGGACTGGAGGGACAGCCCTGCATGAGGTGGCTCATGCTGTGCTCCAGCAGGAATCTGCAGCTCCAGTGTGCTCTTCCTCTGAGGCTAAGAATCCTTCCTTCAGTATGGCTGGCTTTAACTATGCAGTTGAAGTTCCTTTATTTCCAATTTGCAGCAGGATTCAAGATCAAGCCCTGTTAGTTCAAGCTATATACATATACTAGGTAGGGTTGAAGCTATACAATTTAGAGTATCTTATTTTGAGTAAAATGCAAAGATATTTTTTTAACTGTATGCTGTTAAATTATTAAGGCTTTTTTCTTCATAATGAAAGTGATTATTATTTCTGATATTATAACGTGGCTTATTCTTAATTTCTCTTAATACACAGGATTTATTTTCCTTTGAAAAATGCTCATTGTGTAAGAAGGTGCTGTCGCTTTAAATTTCTATGCTTCACCGGTGCTTAATTTTGAAACGTTTTTACATTATACTGTAAGTGAACTGTTTTTCCATACAAAGCAAGCTTTTTTTTCCTTTTTTAGTTGCTAACTTTACTACTGCCTATGTTTAGATTTGGGGGAATTTGTACTGCGTGCCAATCTGTAATTACATTCAAAAGCATCCTTCCCTTCACTTCTCATTTCCGTTCCCCAGGAGACAGAAAAAAATAGGTTACTAGAAAGGTTCCTCTAAAGAGAGTGAAGAGAAGAGCATGGTTATTGAGAGATAATTGCTCAAAATGTTTACTAATGAGTGACCACTGGAGTTAGATGAATTCTTTGCAGTGTAGAATTTATTCAGTGAATTTAGTGTTATTGTCTGGCAATTATCCCCTAGGCAGACTGATTATTACAAATGTCTTATTGCCACAATTAGACAGTGGACATTTCTGTGAATGCATTTCAGCCTATGGATCACTGGCAAATGATTTATTCGGATTATTCATTACCCGGCATATGTGACTGTTCATCCAGGTTGCATACTTTCATTACTGCTCCCCTACTGTTACCTCTTACAGTGGGAGAAGAAATTATGGCACAATTAACAAATACCTTATCTTTATGCTCACCTACCATTAGCTGCCAGAAAAGGGAGATTTTGTTGTAAGAGAAAAATAAACCAAAAAAGAAAATTAGGAGAAGAACTATTCCCCAAGTATTCGTCGGGGGAGAAAAGGAGCAGCGACTTTATTTAAATACCTTTTCTTGAAAAGTTAACCCAAAGAGGCATTGACAAGGTCATTCAGAATGTGAAATAATTCAGTTCTGGTGAACCTTGACTCTCCTCTGCTATTTTGCTAGGAGGGAAGCACTTTACATCCACAGCTTTGAGTTCTTTCCAAATTGAAAGCCCTTCCCCCACATGGCTTTAAATATTTAGAAACAAAAAAGGTGTTTGTTTGGTTGAAGGGGTTTTTTTTTCACTTGATTTCTTCATTTACGTCTAAAATAACTCAAGCAAAGTTTAGGGTCATTTGCACCAGTAAAATATTCCAGGGTAAAAACAATACCAAGTCTTTGTCTTTTTTTGAGAGGGCAATTTTTTTGTGCATACTTGCAATAATTTGCTGTAAGTTCTAAAATTAAGTGGATCAGAGGCTGCCAGTCTGTTTTCATTAAAATATTTAATTTCTGTGCACTAAAGCCCAAATCCCAAGCCCACTGAAATGAATAACAGAACTTCAGTTGCTTCCAGTAAACTAAGCTTCAATCCTAAATCAATGTTGCAAAGCTCTGCTGCATTAAATGAGATTGCCTTCTTATAGGCATATCTCTATACATAGATATAGATAAAAAAACTCCTCAGATGAATCACTTACATGTATGCAACGTAGATATATCCTGCACAGAGGAAAACACATGAATGCACATTCTAGTCTGCAGGAACAGTATGGGTACAGGCACAGGTATATAAGCATGTCTGCCCTGGCATACTTTTGTACTTGCATACAAAACTGTGGGCCTGGCTACACACAGAGATGGACACATACAGTATTTTCCGTCTCTCAGGTATGTTTTTCTAAACTGGCTCCCACCTTCCTAGATTAATCTGTGCTTTCTCAGGTTGTTCTTTAAACCAACCAACCCCCCTGAATTCTCACTTTTTGATACAATGAAATAGATCAATACAGAATGACTTTCCTCTTCTGGAAGTAACTTGCTTTCATTTGCAAAACTTGAAATCTTTGATTTGGTATGCCAAGGGGGGGTGGGGGGGGGGTGGGGAGAAAAAAACAACAAGAAAAAATAGGCTTGTTTTCTGAAAGCTGAGGAGACTGTATTTAAAAAAAAAGATGTGAGAAAATCATCTCAGATGATGATTCACGGTCACATTTCTCAGTATCTTGTAAAAAAATAATATTTATAATTTCTGGTCTCTCTACATTTCCAGCACTTCTACCATGCCTCAGTTTATCTTTTACCCCTCTGCCTATTTCCTTCCTGCATTATTTCCTTCACTGGATTTTCACTCCAGTAAATCCCTGCCTTTTAAATAAACTAGAAGAGAGAAACAAGCCCCACTCAGAGCAGCTACAGATAAGCATAAAGATCGCTGGGATCCAGAATCCAATTAGGTGAAATAAGAGTTTGCAGGAAGGTTGCCTCGTGTGCAGCAAAAAGCCTTTGGAGTGTGCCCTCTCGTGGCTATTCTTGATTCAGCATGAATACCTGCACCCTTAAATACAGTTCTTTTCAAAAGACAATTGTTGAAATTATGCAAAATACAGAAACGATACATCCTTTGTTTTTTCTCCTGAACTGACAGCTTGGTTGTATAGGGTAGGTATCTTCTGAGAAAAGATATGAGTATGTACATACATGTATCCATCTGCACATGAATGTAGGCATCACATGATCAAGTCAGTTCACCTTGAATTCTGTATGAAGTGGTACAAAACGTAGAAGTGGTCTAAATAGATGGCAGACGTCTCTTTTTCTTTTTTTTTTTTTTTCCCCCTGGCTTTTATCCTGATGATAAACCTTAAGATTTCAGTATTTCCCTCCCGTAATTCCTATCACCTTCTCGGGGGCTGATGCTAGCAACCCATTTCATTGGTAGTTTAGTTGCCAGGATCAAATTCAGTTGGCAAAATCCCAGATCTGCCTAATAGGCTGTCTACTTAAAATAATGAACGAGTTAGTAGCCAATCATATTTATAAATAATGAGTATCTCTGTTATCGAACCTGTTGGATTTGCTTGTCACAAAATTATATGACCCCTCTCCTCAAAAAAACCTATTTTTAAGACCTTGAAGTAACACACGGAACTCTGGCACAGCTACCCTCACAGCAGAACTAATCAAGGTTAGTAACTTAGTTTGATATGCAAGTAGAAAGTAATTTTCATGTTTTACTTGTAAGATTGCTAAAGGACAGTAGGTTGCATTTGTAACTTTTGCCCAATACTCACAGTCATTAGTTTTGCAGAGATCTGTCTGGATTTTTTAGCTGTGAAAACTACCTGCCAACTATTTTGCTGATTTCCTGGACATAACTACACCTGTGCTTCAGACAAGTTTACTGCATTTATTTCCCCTCCAATTGTCTAAAGTCTGTGCTTGTTTGAATTTTGGTCTATTTTAGAAAATAGCAGTCTCAAGCCAGAGCCACATGCACAGGGCACTGTTTGTTCATTCACTCCATTTCTTTGTATGTTTGAGAATATGGCGGATGAAAGATGGAAATACTAATTTTTTACAAAGGCAAGTAGTAAACATGGCTTCTAAAAGGCATGGGGAAAGGCTGGTTTATGTCAGCCATACCCAAAGAAACAAGAAGCCTAAAGTCTTATTTTGCTTTTTATAGACATTTATTTGATATAATATGAGATGTTTTCATTCATTTTAATTGATTTCTTATTGCCCTCTATTGAGGCAGAGTGAGTTTGACTTTAAAAGCAGGAAACACATCAACCTGGCTGTGAGTGGAACATATTTGTTCTCCTGCCTGGTGTTTAAGCTTCTTCCTGCTATTCCCAGTTCCCACAGAATGAAAAGTGGAGACTGTCCCTGTGGCTATATTCTATTCCTGTCTTTTTACTTCATACTTCCTATATGACACACTTGCCTTTGTTTGTGCCTCACTTTCCTTTACAGAAAAAAATAGTGGTTTAGTATTTGACAGGCAAAACTACCAGTACATGAGAGGACACGATCTCAGGTAGAGTTTACTTAAGTTGTTGCAGCATTGGCACCTGTAAAATGTGGTAGATCCTCTGATGTTTGCAAGTCACCAGATATGAACGGCTGTACATGAAGAATATGCTTCAGTTATCTGGAGTTACTCCACAGAGTGGATTTATCATTTCCATTATAAGCCCAAACCAGAGCTTGGTTTCTAGGTTGCTAATTGTCCCTCCTTTGTCCCAAATCAAAGACTAGCAGGTATGGAAAAAAGGAATTGTCCCAAATCAAAGACTAGCAGGTATGGAAAAAAGGAACAGAGCAGCCCTCCTGCCTGGGCTTCCAGGATCATCTTAGTACGAAGGAACAGAACTGCAGCAGGGAGAAAAAGGCATGAGAACACAGTGGATGCCCCTGTCCTGCAGCTCCATAGCATAGGTCCTCTTCAAGTAATTTGTCTAGCAGGAGTAGGACAAGGCTATGTAAATGATGCCGAGTGACGCGTCAGTGTTGGTCGCTGGTGGCGGGGATCGGTGGCTGGATGATTGGCCAGTGTGTGGGCAATGGCATTATTTTTGCTGCTCACGTGACCCTAAGAGCCAATGGCTTTCAGGAGCTGCTGTTGGAGGGTGTTGTACAGAGTAGGCATATATCAAATTCCAAATTCCTTTGTGTCAGAGCTCAGGAGAGACAATAATGTGTTTACAAATTATTGCAACTCACACAGTGAAGAGAAACCACTGTTCATGCCATATGTGTTCCACTGTGCTCAAAGCGAGCTGCTGAAAACCAGGTGGGGAATCTGACTCATAGATAGCTTAGACGTTTCCTTGCTTTTATAAATTCATTTCTAAACTAATGTTGAGCTACCCTTTCTTCTAATGACCTCTGGAACTGACACCTTCTCCCTGCTTTCTGAAGTGGAGGGAATGGAAAAACTGAAAAGCCTGAGCTCTCGCACTGAAAGAACTGATAGTGTGTATATTGACAAGGACTCCAAAGGCAAGGGCTCCTTGTACAGTTGGAAATCAGACAGCCAGCAGGAATGTCTGCACTTAAAAGCATGCACAATTCTTGTGCATGGCTTCCCTGCAATCAGAACATCTGAGTCAACAGGTTTTCAGGACTGGAAACTCTGAGTGTTGTCTTAATTGTTTATACTGCTGCAGCAAACTTTTAAACAAAAATGCTTGGAGTTCCTTTGCATACTTTGCCTACCATATGCTGTACCAAACAAAACAATGACATTCTTTTAAAACCGTCTTGGCAACAGGAAAAATGCTTTGGCTAGACAGCATCATAAAAAGTTGCTGTTAGTTAGATGATAGACTTATTGCAAGTAACTGCTATTGATGCATGCATTAACATACTCATGTACACTAACAGATATATATGCAGATATATATACGTTGAATTAAAATGGGTTCTGGTCCTATTCATGTAAGAACAAGATAGCAAAGTACAACTTTAGAGCTGTTTCCTACAGGCAGTTGATGTGAGTCTTAAGACTTTACTTAGTAAATATACATATATTCTGAGCTTTTACTGCCTAAGAGTTAGGGGAAAAGGAACTGTGAAAGAGTTCAAAATACACCCTACCAAGGTTGCATTTTTTGGCAGGAGTGTTTTAGGAGCAGAATCTTTTTTCCAGTATGCAGAAGTCTGCATTACAAATTGGATCAGCTACAGCAACTTGTCCAGTTCTATTGAAGTCATCTGACAGTCTCTGCAACTCTTTATTGCCGAAGATGCTGTGTTAAATTAAAAAAAAAAAAAAAAAAAAAAAAAAAAAAAAGACAAAAAAAAAGAAGGAAAAAATCCACAAAAAAAAGCCCTCTCACTTCCAAAACTTAAAGCTGCTTCATCTGATTTTATAACTTCCGCTATAATTTTTACATGAAAGGGTTGTTTCTGAAGTAGTTTGCAGTTCACTTTCTGTCTTGATAACTCCCCAAAAGGCTACAGCCTTTTTTCTTTCACCATCAACTCTGCAATCCAGCCTTTAACTGCAAGTACTCTGGATTTACAGGCACAGTTGGGAGGACCCTGCTGCAGCCTGACTTTATGTTCAAGATTGGTAAGAGAGCTTCCTCCCTGTGTGACTGACTGTGCTTAGCAAGTGTAATCTGTAGCCAAGACTAAGTCAGAAAAATCAAATTC